>PVIH01003273.1:73897-164716 GCA_004025045.1 Sigmodon hispidus | reverse complement strand
ATGGATGTGACACATTTTTCTGAATTTGGCAACCTCAAATATGTGCACGTGTCAATTGACACCTGTTCTGGTATTATCTATGCCACCGCCCTAAATGGAGAGAAAGGGCGTAATGTTATCGCTCACTGCCTTGAGGCATGGGCAGCCTGGGGAAAACCAATTCAGCTTAAGACTGATAATGGCCCAGGATATACCGGACATCAATTTACAACCTTCTGTGCACAGATGGGAGTGCAATTGATCCATGGCCTGCCTTATAACCCCCAAGGGCAAGGCATAGTGGAAAGAGCACACCGCACACTCAAGGAGTGCCTTATTAAACAGAAAGGGGGAATAGGCCATGGCCACACCCCAAAGGAAAGACTTTCCCTAGCTCTCTTTACTCTTAATTTTCTAAATTTGGATGTCCATGGGGCTGCGGCAGCAGACCGGCACGCCAATCCAGGCACTATGCAGAAAGGACTGGTGAAATGGAAAGACATCCTCACAGGCCGCTGGTGCGGCCCGGATCCTGTTTTGACATGGGCGAGAGGGTCTGTTTGTGTTTTCCCCCAGGATAGAAATGATCCAGTTTGGGTACCAGAGCGTCTGACCAGGAAGATTCAATCGAGAAAGGAAATTGGATTGGTGAATTCGAAAACTTGACGGCCCAGCTGAGAGTGACCATGGTGATCGTGAATTCTACCGGAGTGGATGAGGACCTGGCAGAAGGACTGGCGTCCTGGTTCTCTACCACTATGGATCACCAGAAAGAGTGGGCGGGAATGGGAGCTCTGGCGAGCCTGATGGTTCTGATATTCCTAGTTTGCCTGTGGTGCATTTGCTGTGTTAGGTTCCTTCAGTGTCGCGATGCAGCCACGGTTGTCTAAACATTTTTCAGCCATTGGAGTCGATCAGTCCCCCTAAGCTTGCTTGGCCTCCTTAAAGGAGAAGCCTTAAGAATGTTTTGCAGGATGCGAGGCTTAGCACTGCATGTGAGCACTCTGGCTTATGAGAACTCATGAGGAGTATGTCTGGTTGCACACAGGTTGACACCCAACTGCCTGCCTCTGTGAAAAAGGGTGTCGGACGGGTCAGGGATTATCTGGGTGGATGACACCCGGAGCGATACTTGTACATGTTCCTTTTGCACTTCAGAGACTAGACCTCTGCTTCTGCCTGCCTTTTTTAATAAAGAAGGGGGAACTATAGGGAGCTGCATTGTACCACACCCTAAAGATGGCGCCGGTTTCCGCCTTCAGCCCTCCCAAGGGCTAGTGCTCTCGGGAGTAAACAACTCCTTATTTGGCTGTAGGCAAGGATGGTGTCTTGCTTCCGTGTCCTAGGACCTATGGGCGATGTCCACGTAGCTTACTGGGGTTGGAGGCCCAGAGGGTATTTAGCCACGAGCGGGCTTCCCCCCGGGGTCAGAAGTCAGAAGATTGTACAAAGGTCTTGAATAAAACGGCTGGAGAGAAGAATCCTGAGTTGCGTTCTTCCTTGCTGGTGAGGTTGGGCACGACAAATTTTCTCTATGACAGTCTATACCCATTTTTTTTTTCTCTCTTCAGCATCTATGTACTTTTTTTTTTTTTTTAACTTACTATACCTTTTTAGAGTTTTTTTTGTGTTTGGACCTGGCTTTACTAAGAGCCTTACAGCATTCTCTGACCATGTGAGACAAATCTTAAACTGCCATGCCATCCACGGCGTGGTTCAGCTTAGTGCATAATGTTGGAATAGGACTAAGAATCCTCATCCAGCTTCTTGTCCAGAACTTTTCTTAGCTTTTTCAGGTTCTATGTTTGGATATTTGAGCCCTCATATTAGAAGCCACATGTAATGAGTCTTTTTTTCTTCTGTCCTGCTAGCTAGCTACCAGATAATGACACAGAAACTTTTTATTAATTATAAAGGCTTGGCCTTAGCTTAGGTTTGTTCCACTAAATCTTATAACTTAAATTAACCCAAATATTTTAATATTTGTTGTGTTTGTGGCTCATTACTTCATCTCTCTCTACTGCCCATGCTGCACCTTCCACATCTGGCTGGTGATGCTGCCTTTCTTCTTTCCAGAGTCCTGTCTGTCTTTGGAACTCCTGCCTAACTTTTTCTTGCCTAGTTGGCCGTTCAGCTATTTTTGTATGAATCACAGCAATACACCTTCATACAGTTTACACACATCTCACAACAGAAGAAAAAGATCTTTAACTTTAAAAATGTATTTTCCCCTAACTTAGTGTCCTCTAAACTTTGAGAGAAAAAGTCAATATTTTAAGTCTCTATTCTCTATCTGCCTAAATCCTCATGCTAGAAAAGAGTTAGCAAAGCTGAAACCCATAAATGCTTCAAGTAGGTCTAAACAAATCTGTAATATCAGTGATTAGAAAAAATAGAGTTAATTGAGAAAGAACAAAGGAAAGAAATTTGTAGGCTATGAGGAATCAGTGAGGAAGAAATGAGAATGATGAGAAATAAAACACATCAGACTTACCTTCTATTAAAAGCACACTATTTTCAGGGTGTCCACTTAATACCACTAACATTTATATGATGATGCATATGCTACTGTCTGTTCATAAAATTGGTATGATAGACGAGTATAATTCTTATAAGAATTTTTAAATACCCAGTACAGGCTTGAAGAACCCAGCTGCATTTTAAAAGAGGTAGTTTAATTTGAAGAATCTATTTCTAGTAGGTAAGATGCCCTCTATGATAATGTTTCCTATTACAAATGATAATTGAACATTTAGGAAGAGTCAGTGAGATCTATGAGGTCATAAATAGATAAGATTTCAGAATGAACAATAGCTCACTCCCATAGATGTTTATTTAGTAGCTGCTAGATTTTAACCTTTGTACTTTGGCTGGGATGTATACAAAGATGAAGGAGAAACAGTTTTTCATGAGCTGTGGAATTATCCAGTAGATTAGGAAGAGTGAAGTTTTTGGTGGGAATGCTGGAAGATTTCCTAAATGATGTGAGGGCACAGCTTTTTGCATCTCTCCATGTGAAGGTTTTTATCAACAACCTGTAAATCCACTGTAAATCTCTTCTTACCTTTTTATTTTAGTAAATTCAGTGAAAACTACTGGAATTTTTATTCTTTTCATTTCTTTTATCAGGTAATTAACTTGGACTCCCTTATTTAAAACTTAACATTGGTACAAGTCAGCCCAAGAGAGACAGACCAATAAGGAATCCAGATTATTTCTCTAAGTTGAATGTATTAGGTCTCTCTTAATTCTAACATACCTCAAACTGATGTGCTAAGGCTGTGCTTTATTCTTTTATTGGGTAGTTTCCACAACCACCTACCATCAATGTTAATGCTATAGACACTGCTTCTTATTGGACACACTGGGCAAGCTGGGCCCTAAGAATCTGAGCATAAACTAGGTGCCCCTGGCAGCTGACCAAACACCAACTATCTTCAGGCTATTTCTCCTTGCCTATATTTAACAGACAGATTGTTAAACAGGGTTTAGAGTCCAGCACCTAGTGAGCAGAAAGAGGGATGTGAAAGGACTAGAGTGAGTCATATTCTCAGGCTGTGGGACTCTTTCTTATTTTATCTTTTGCTCCAAACCAAGTAGCACTTAATTGGAGAACATCGCAAAGCCAAGACGAATGATTCAGAATTCGGAAACCTTGAACTGGCATTCAACGCTGCTCAGACATCCTATTTTCTCCACCTCTGTGAGATGACTGTACCATATCATCTCCTTTTCCCCAAACCTCCTACACATCCTCCTCCTGCCAATAACCTAGACTCATTGAGAAAATAGAAGTCATTGGAAATAAACTTACCCATCTTCCCACCACAAAACCTCTCAACTCAATGCTTCTGCACAGACGTCTTCTTCTGTGAAGGACATTATCCCCCTCCTTCCAACAGCTTTTCTCTTGTTGGCCTCTGGGTCTCATGACCCCTAGGCCTCACAAACACTCAGCATCTTGTTATTTTTCCTAAGATAATATCTTACTGTTACCAAATTCTTCCTTTTAAGAAAGAATTTCACACAGCTATGAGTACCACTTAAGTCTTTGTTCATTTTTTTTGCATAAGTTTCACTTAAGAAGAATCATAAGGTTTGTGGTGTATTGTGCCATGCCTCTTAACTAGTATAGTTTAAAATTTCTCTTCCACAGTATAGAATTTCATTCCTTTTGGAGGTGAGTAATAGTCCATAGTATGTACAATTATTTCTTGGAAGCAACCATGGGGAAAGGGTTCCAGGATGCCTTTGAGGATATAAAATCTATAATATCAAAATTCCTTGTATAAAATGACATTTGCATATAACTAAGGCACAACCTCCTGTATGCTTTAAATCACCATAGGTTATTTATAATACTTACTCCAATGTAGATCTTTTAAATTGTTGTTATACTGCACTTGTTATGGAATAGTAACAAGGGAAAAATATACACGTGCTTGCTATAGATGTAATGTTTTACTGAATATTTTGCATTCGTGACTTTATAGATATATGTCACAATTTTTTCATTCATATAGAAGTGGGGACTTAGATTGTGTAAAGCATCTGAATATTTTGAATTGTCTATTCTTAAATATCCCTTTATTTCACCTTTTCATACAATACACCAGGAGTTCCAGTTGGTCCATAACCAAAGTACATATTGATCCATTTCTTTTATCCAAGCAATGTTCCACCCTCCAAAGCCAGGCATTCAGAATTTCTGTTTAATTTTACTGAATATTTTTTCTCTTTGTGTCTTTTGATTTCACTTTTCCTGGGCTCCAATTGTTTATTGACTCAACTCTAAGAGCAATAACCTTATGATGATTAAATTTGTTTGCAAATGTGTAATATTTATGCTATCCATGTAATAGATATTTATACATACATATATATTTCTTACTATGACTCAGCTACTGTTCTTTAAGTTTCTATGAAAGAATTCATTTAAATATTAAAATGATAAAACAGGTATTACTATTGTTCTTGTTGTTTTCTGAAGACATGAAAGCATTAAATCTCCAGTAATCAACCTTAAGAGACAGTCTGCTGGTTCCTGTGCTAAACTGTTTACATTACATCTTATCTTTCCATTTCTAAATACTGTCTAGCAAGTTTCTATTCTATTCACATTCTAAGTCATAATCTAGAAGCCCCAGGTGAACTGGCTTTTGACATTGCATACTTCCTGTTAATCGCTCTGCTTCAGTGACTTCCTTCAGGTTTTTATTGTATCTAGTCCTCTTCCATCTTTACCATTAGACTTACTTCCTCATCCTGAGATTTCTATCTTTCCTATCTCAGCTACAATGACATGTTCTCCCCAAGCCCAGGATCATTTTAATTTGTAGTGATTATTATTATTTTGATGGCTTCTCAAACCTATACAATACAAGCCTATTGATATCAAGGACTATGTTTACATATTTATGTGGTTATTCTGGGCACAATTCTATTTCCTAAGTTTCTCATAGTTTTTGGCACAGGCTGGATGGATGATTGGATCAAGCTCTATTTTGTGTGGAGGAAGAAGTGAAATGAACAACTTGGACTTCTCTGTCTTTGAGAAGCTCTCCTCATCTTCCTTTGCCCCCTCAGTGGGGAAAAGAAAAAGAAATGCCTGCAGTTCCAGATGTTAGAAATAACTGTCAGCTTCCCTGCATTTGGCATGCATTGGTTGAATATCTCCCTTGATCCCAGGAAAGATTAAACAGGACTTTCCCGGCATAGGGCATTCTAGCAGCACCTGGTCTCTTTGTGGTGTGGTTTGAAGTGTTTACTGGCTAGCGACTCCCTGTTTCCTTTTCCATATCCGTATTTGCTTTTCGGAAAAGCAGTAACACTTGGAGTTGTTTGAGAAGGCATCTGGCACACTGGCCAGGCAGAGCTGCTTTACCTTATAATCAGCCCATCATGGAGACAAAAATAATGCTGTACCACAGTGCGGCAATTGTAAGATCGGAGGAAGCAATACAATACCCGTCCTGTGATGACAGCCCACGTTCTGCCAACACCATAGAAAATGAGTCCGCAAATTGCCTACTCCAACTTCTCCCTCGAGTCTGTTCCCAAAGATACCCTTGTGCCTTAATTCTGAAAGCGTATGCCTGGGGAAAGGATGAGGAAGCGTTTATGGGGTGGCTTGATGTCTAGATTTCAGCCACAGACCTAAAGTTCACAGTAGCTGTTCCTAAGGATAATCATGAAAATAAAAGACCTTAGAATCTGGCAATTATAAGGATTTTCAAACAATTCTGATTAGAGAGACCTCCATAAATTTGCTGATTTGTCCACTGTCATTACCTAAGCTGTGAGAAAACTACAGTTCGAAGTTATGTATGAATGGCTATAAAGAAGTCACAGTGACCCTCAATGACACACTGTTTTCAAGATCAGAGATCTTTAAAATTTGTTATTTACTTTCACAAATGTAAAGATATAGCCCCATAATTTGCACATATGGCATATAATGATCAAATCAAGGGAGTTAACAGTTTCCTCCCAAATTTTATGAAATTTTTTTGAAAAATTAATTGTAATTATTTATGCAGGATAACATGATTTTTTAACTCATATATTGCTCAAGTCAGGGTAACTAAGAATTCCTCTTTCTCATCAGCATACATTTGTTGTCTCTAAATCCCTTTCTTCTGTAGAATATCAGAATTTACTATTTTTAATCTAATAATTATCCAGCCTCCCTCTGCTGCTGTTTTCCATTTTAGCCTCTACTAATCTCTAATATATACTCCAATTCATTTTTGAGGGAACATGTATATGAAAGGCAGATCATGAAATATTTGTTTTTCTCTATTTGATTTATCTCATAAAGTAATGAAAAATTTTTAGCAAAATTCTATTCATTTTGTTGCAAATGATAGTATGTCATTCTTTTTATAGATAAATAATATTACATTTATGTATGTATTATTATCTAGCATCTACCTATGTATCTATCTATTATGCATTATATATGTATGTATCATCTATCTATGTATCCTTGTATCATCTATTATCTATAACTATGTATTTACATATCTATCACCTGAGTCATACATCCATTATATCCATCCATCCATCTGTCTGTCTAATATGTCTATCATCTATCTTTATCTATAAGTAAAAAATCCATTATCTATAATCTATCTCTATATCTCTCATCTATTTATCATTCATGAGTCATAAATTCATTATTCATATCTGTCTACCTATCTATGTATTTGTCATCTGTCTACCTAATTTATCTATCATCCATCTACGTATATTTGCTATCTATTATCTATAATATATTATCTATTACATTAAAAAAATTGCTAATCCATCCACAAGTGCCTAGATTAATTCTGCTTCTTGCAATGTATGAGAAGCGATGTTGCAATGGCCATGGATCTGCTGTCATGCTTTTCTCTTGCTGATATCTTTTTGAATGTGTCCCTAGAAAAGGGTTGATTAGATTATATGGTAGTCTTAATTTTATTTTTTTTAAGGAACCTCCATGCTGTTTTCTGTCTTCACTCTGAGGATTTCCGTTTCTTCCAAAGTGTGAAAACGATCCCTCTTCCTGCATTTTTCATTTTATTTTTCTCACGATGGCCATTCCAATTGGCAGAACATCTTACAGTGGTTTTGACTTACATCTCCCTCACTACTTAGCTGAACATTTTCTTATAAGTTTGTTATTCATTTGAATTTATTCTTTTGAAAATTATCTGTTTATAACCCTGACCTATTTTTAAGTTTGCTTATTTGTGATTTTTTTTGAGTTTTAAAATTCTTTTATATTCCAGATATTTGGACAGAGAATATGATTCTGAGATATGTATTAGATGGATACTTTCTATTTTTACCTATTTTTAGTTTGGTTCTACATTGTTGCCTGTTTCCTTTGCTTTGAAAAGCTTTCTAATTTGGTCTGATATGGTTTGTTTATTTTTGCACTTGTTTCCTATATGTTGGGTGTCAGGTATTTGAAAGAGTAGCTGCTTATACAGATGTGGCCATCTTTCCATATTCTTTCAGTGGTTCCATGTCTTATAATTTAAGTCTTTGATTTGAGAAACCTTGGAACACTCAGTACTAAATGGGATGCCTTCATCGAATCCTTTATCTCAGGGTTCAGGGAACCTTGCTGAAAATGAGGCTGAACGATTCTAAGAGCTAATGAGAATTGACGACACCAAGGAAACAAAGGCTTCTATATGCAAACGGACTGATGCATATGCATCTGCAGAGACTGTGGCAGCCTTCACAGAGCCTGCAAAGGTCTAATCCAGATGAGGTCCCAGTGCTGAGAGCAGAAATAGATACACACTTGCATCCCTAACCCAGAAGCTATCTCCAATTGATGACCACTCACAAAAGAAAAATTAGTTTTCTCCAGTGGAATCATACTGAATAAATAAACCCCACTTAAGGGTCAGCTCTGTGCCCAGCAGTAAATGGCCAATAGAAAATGAACTCAATGGTTATTTTAGAGTTTTGTTTTTCTTTTAATGTTTTGTATGGGCATTCTGTGCTTTTTCTTTGGCTCTTTTCCCTATCCATTTGTCTCATCCTATTCAGGTTTGTTTATATTTTATCTTATTTTTATTACCATCATATATTTTTATAGAATGGAAGAAAAGGGTCAAATTTCAATCACTTATGTGTAAGTATCTAGTTTAATCTTAAGTAGGTTAAGTTACTAATATGTGTTAGTAAAACCTAATCTTAAATCTCCATACATCATATATTAATTCAGTCCACTGCAGATTCTAAACATATATTTGAGTTCTTGGTTAATTATTTAGTGATGACATTAGTCTCTGGTGTTTATTGTGAGGTTGATTTCTCTGTCTCAAGCACTATGTGCCCTTGTGTTATTTTTACAAGCCAATCTCTATAAGAGAACTCCAATTGTTATCTTCATCTTTTGAAAGAGGGAAGTGAGGTTAAAGAAGTTAATAGCTCATTAATTATAAAATGGTAGAGAATGCGTCCTTGAGCTTCCCACATCATGTTCATATTCCCCTATGGTAACTGGTCTCCTACTATGTATTAACTGCAGTAACACAGCCTTCTATCTACCTCTAGAAGTTAAGTAGATGAATCTGCAGTTCTTGGCTGTCAATATGATAGTTATGCAACGTCTTGTAGCAATACCCAAACGTGATTTTTTTCGGAGTCATTTCTATAGCTGAAGGCAATGGGATGGAGATCATTAATACTCAGAAGTGGAGACTCTATTTGATGTGATGGTTTGCACGTAAAGCCACCTACTGGCAAGTAGAAAAGATATGAGAGCCAGGGTGAGGTAGTGTACATCTCTAGTACCAGTACGTATAAAGCAGAGGCAGGAGGGTTAACAGTAGAATATTATGAAGAGAATAGGAGAAAATAAAGAATACAAGGTTTGGGAGTTACAGATCCTACCATGAAACAGTTCCCCAAATAAAGAGTTAGTGACATCTTAGTTGTAATAATAGAATCTTGAATCCATAGAGATAATAAATCTATATGCTAGTGCTGGCACATGACTTTTAGTAGCTTCCTGAAATTTCTAAGACATGATGATAACTGCAGCAGGAAAGGCGGGAAGGCAGAAGCCTAAGGAAGGGTTCAGATGCAAAACAGAGCTACTTAGCTAGCAAAGGAGATGTGTCAAGAACCAGAATACGTGAGGGGGCAGTGAAAGGAAGAGGCGAAGGAGTCAGGCATGAGGCAAGGAACTATGACCTCACAGTGGGCAGAGGCAGTGCTCTTTAAACAGCCCCAGGCTCTGTTGAGATGATCTAGGCTGATGCAGTTCCTCTGTGGCTCACTTTTCAGGCTCCCTCCATTATCTAAGCCTGAGTCTGACTTCTTCCTTGGTCATATACAGCTGGCAAATGTTTACTCTTTACCATCATTTTAAGCATCAACTAAGGATTTTCCCAGGCTCAAAGATGCTCTGCATTAAAAAATCAAAACAAAACAAGACAAAACAAAACAAAAAACCACAAAAAACCCCACGAAAACCCTCAACATGTTGTATGTCTCATGTACTGAGAAATCATTTATTATGGACCAGACACTATCCTTCTGTGCTCATATAGTCAATCTGCAACCCTTTATTGAGCCCATGATGAGCAGGGTGTGGGCTTAACTCTTGCTAAAAATTAGATGTTTTATGAAAAAATACAAGGATTGAAAATTGCTTTTTCTTTGACATCAAAAAAAATGCCAAGTGAAATTTTTAGGCTTTGTTAAAAATGATGGAGTGTGGAACTTTCAGACAGTGAGTGTAGGTGGTAAGTGGGTTTTCAATGGTATTTGGTTTATTAGATTTATCATGCCGTCATTCTAAGTTATTATTTTTGTCTTTTAAGGTTGAATATTTGGAATGGGGGAACACTTCCTTTGGTTTTCAAAATGTTTTTGGTTTCTTGAAGACAGAAATAATGAAGGACAAAAAAGAACTAATCGTGCCTTGGGAAAGTCAGGATCTGATTATATAATGCCAACACAACTGAGTGTGTTTGATTTCATGATGTGTAGGTAGGGATATTCAGCCCAGCCAACGTGGTTGTTATCAAAAAATAAAAATAATTTAAAAAAGACACCATTCTTTCTTTTTTAAAAGACTTTTCTTTCTTTCTTTTTTTAGAAAGATTTTTAAAAGATTGTTTGGAGGTAGTACATGTCACAGCTCCCCTCTGGAATTCATACAAGAGGTGACAGGACTCATTTCTCTTCTTAGGTTAGAATTAAGGCCCCCAAGCTTGGCCAAGGAAGTATTTTTGCCCACTGAACCATCTTGCTGATCACAAGGTATTTTTCTTTACCAGGAACCATTTAGGATGTGAGGACCAACCGTTTTGTGTTAACTAGAAAGGTGAACTTCAAATCGTTAATACTTGGGGTTGGTTAGTGTCTATGGAGCTGTGCATCATGGAGGGAGAGTGAGGTATTTTACTTCCCAGCTCTGACTTCATCTCTGTGAAATTTGATTGCATGATATGAAATGACCTGTGAGTGTATCGAGCTCCTGGGCTCTGTTTCCCACCTCTTTGCAGGGTACCAAAACTAGACAGCTGCTGCTGGGCTAAGGTGAAATTGTAAATAGAACACAACTTCTTTCAACTTCTTGAGAGGCCCTTACAGCAGGACCCTAAAACTCCTGGCATTTTGCTTCACTGTGACTTTTCAAGGATCTACTGGCACATTCTCTTCCTGCTTGGTAATTACGAGCAGCTGTCTCAATTTGAAAGGAAGGAATTCCTTTAAAGTCCGCTTCATCCTCTCTAAAATGTGCTACTGAAACATGCTAATTAGTAACTGGACTTAGGACAACACAGACATGTGTTTCCTGTGAGACTGGGGAAGGAAGAGGAAGAGGCCTAGGAACATCTGTTTAGCTGCATATGTGTGTATGTTGTCCTCATTTTCAAAATGACATTTTAAATGAGAATCTTTCTACTCAAGTGTAATCAGCAACCAGGATAGAGGGCCTGGGACCAAGTGAATGGTCTTTTCCACCTTAGTTTGTGCTCACTATTCCACCAGCTTGTCAGTTATTTCTCCTCCACCAGAAATATAAGCATTATCCAATGTGCATCATCAAATCAACATTTTTATTTCCACCCCCTTGTCTTTCACTACCATCTCAGGAATCACTGGACTCCAGGGGATTAAAAAAAAAATAGCTCTGCTTCCTCTGAAGATCCCATTCCATAGTAAGCTGATAGCCAAGTGGGTTTGTAACAACTAACACCACTGAGAAATTTGAGAAGGCACAGAGGTGTAAGATGGCACTGTGTTAAATGTTCTTAGCTAGAAATGGAGAAGCCACTGCTATCCCAGCATAAACTGGGATTATGTGAAAGTCTGCTTTGATAAATAATCTCAAGCATCCGTTCAAAGTGTGTAACTTGCTGCCAATCACTGCTTGGGGGCAAAAACTACTCATGACATAGAAGTAGCTAGTGGACTGTGTCATTTACATGGGGATTTACTGAGAGGATGAGGAAAGATGGAGGGGGCTGGAGGTCGGTGCTTGGGAAAAGAGTGGGCTGCAGCTTGCACCTCCAACACCAGTCTCCTGGGGCAGTCTGGCCAAGATCCTGCCCCAGGATTCCTGTTACTGACTCCGCTACTGGACTTCCCAGAGACTGTTGCCATGATGATCTGCATCCCCGTTGATCTCATCATCTTGCTTCACCAGCTCATAGTTTCAGGTCTTACTGTGGGAGTTTCATACATTGCAATTAGTTCATATCCGTATGGCCCAACCTTTTCCCATAGGATAGAAAAAGATCTATTGTTTATGGAAGTTACTCTTCATAGGAAGAATAGTTGGAGTTTTGCCCCCCCCCATACACACATACTAAATCACACAAAGTAGTGATAGTATAATTTTCCATGAAGTATTTAGATTATTTTTTGTGAGAAAATGTTGTCAGCATTTACCATATATCTGTATGCTATATCTCTGCAATACAGAAGTGGGGTGCTATTTGTCCAGTATCCATAAATTTTAAGTAGATAGAGCACTTGCCAATAAACAGAGAACACACTATTTAGATCTCTACACCTGGCTACTGACCTTGCTCTCAGAGGTCAGTGAGCACCTGGGAGCCTTCAGCTGACTCCCAGTGAGTTACAAGACCCAGAGTGGGAGCAAGCCCCATTCCAAGCATGGGTGATCTCTTGTAAAAAGGCTCACCTTAGCTGTCTGATACCTCACTTGTTTTGATCTGTTACAAATGTTCCTAAGTTTGTGAGCTTCAGCTCAGCTGTTTAACTTCTCTCTACCTTTGATTTCATTCCCTCCCCCCAATGGAATGGGTAGTTAAGATTGCCAGGGTTGCTGGTATTTTTCCCCCAGATGTTGGCTCTTATTCCTGCAACGTGCCTTTATATTTGGACTTTATGATTATTCTCTCTCTCTTTCATATTCTCTCTCTTTCCTCTCCTTCCTAGATAGAAGCAAAAAGAATAGAAACAAACATAAATGTGTGGTGTGTGTGTGTATTTCCTTTGGGAGCAGAACAGATTGGTTCATATGATGCAAGTTCTTCAAACACAGCATCTTCTCTTCATCTGAGACTTCTTCCTGCTCTCCGTTACTTTTACAATTAAATCCTAACTACCACCTGTGAGTTCTTACAGGTGCACACTGCTCTTTGGAACTCTGTGTTCCTTTTCTCTGCTTCAAATTCTAGCTTCAAGCTTTATTCATCTACTTTTAGTTTCTCTAGCAAACAGCTCTCCTCGTCCTCATGAGTTCAGTTCTGAGTGGAGCACACACCTCATTCCAGGCAGTCTGGATCTCTTGTACATTAATCTGCCTTAGCTCTGTCATCACCTACCTTCTCGGGCCCACCCCCTTCTTTTGCCCTTTATATTTTAGCATCCTGGCTACACTTTAAAAATTTAGAAATATGGATTGTGACCTCCATTTATTCCCATTTTCTGGGCTTTGCAGATGCTTAGAGCTGAGTAAATACAAGGCCTTAATTAGCTAACTGATGTGCCAAATACTTTTCCTAAGGGCTTTATGGCCATGTATTTTTCTCAACATCCTTCATCTGAGGTATCTGTGTCACTGTTTTTCTTAATTGGACCTCCTTATGCTGATGACTTGCAGATAAGCAGGGCTCAGGAAATACAGTCAGGAGAAAGACTTTAATGATGTTTGTCTGATTACGATTACGAAACCACTCTATCAAGTTTTCCCTATCATTTACTCAAGTGGTTGCTAGGTAATTTCTAGTTCAGCTCCCAATTAAAATGAAAGGGCCTGACAGCCAGTTCATCACTTGTTCTTCCATTAGAGCTGGTCCTGAGCTGTGACCAGATGTAACAAAATGCTTTGCACAGCGCCTACAAAGCCCAAATGCTTTGCACAGCGCCTACAAAGCCCAAATGCTTTGCACAGCGCCTACAAAGCCCAAATGCTTTGCACAGCGCCTACAAAGCCCAAATGCTTTGCACAGCGCCTACAAAGCCCAAATGAAGGACAATAGAAGTCTTCCTCAGCCAGTTCAAGTCCTTTCTTTTAACTTTGTTCTTTCACTTAGCCATAGAATAATAAAATGCATGTTATTTTAGTGCTTGGGAAGCACAACCCTTCCCCCTAATCTACTTAAATTTATAAAATATCTAAAGACGATATTAAATGTTGTGTCTTCAAGTCATTATAACTATTCTAAAGTAATTGGTCTTACAGCAAAGACTTTTATAGTTGAAGTGTGGAGTGTCCCAGGGACAGAGTGGTTTCTGTGTTTTAATTGAACTTTCCTACCAATGAGGTCGGACGTACAATTGTCTTTATGTTGCCAATAAGAAATAGAGACATAGGAAGCTATAGATTCATTTTCTTTCAGCTGTTGTTTTAAGGGCTTAATTGAGGTCCTTGTATATATTAAGCAGGGTTTGATTCACTGACCTATATTTCAACCCTCAGAGATTAAAATTATGCAAGTGTTGTCAGGGTAAGTATTGGAACCCAGTCTGTTTTTGTAGTCTGATTATTTCACAGTCATTTTGTTGTGATGCAAAGACATATTTTATCATCATCTAGAGAGAACTATTCTGAGCTATATTTGAAGAGAAGGAAATCTAAGGATACAATGTTAGCACAGACTTTGTAGGTCCTGTTTTTTTTTCTGTTTTATGTATTTCAATTCATATTTTTTTTGCTTTGTTTTGAGTGAGGGTCTCAGTGGGTAGCCCTTGCTACTTACTAGCCACGAGCTCAAGAAATTCACTTTCCTTTGTCTCCTGAGTGCTGAGGATCAGGGGTTGCACCACTACACCTTACTTAATTCTTTATCTTTAAGCCACATTAGATACAATGTGATATAAATCTAATTGTGAAACAAATTTACAAATTTTTAATAATGGAATTGTGTGTTGCCCTATAGACCATATTGATATTTTGGCCATTGTAAGATTTGGGGCTGATCTCTAAAAATGATTTTTTTTTTTTTCTGAATGAAATGTAATCAGGGCTGAAGGAAATGCAAGACAAATTCTCCATTGTTGGAATCAGTGTCAACCTGACATAGGGGTCTTGTTTCCATGGCAACACATCAAAGCATTAACCATTTATTTGAGAGCTGATGTGAAGATAAGATTTTTGACTCTGGGTTTGTCTCCTCTGTTATTCCTGTCCTTGGATTCCTCAGTTTCTCTTGCCTCCAGTCTTTACACAAGTTAATAACAGCCAGCTACCAAGGAGGGGGAAAAATTTAGCATCCAGTGAAACTTCCTAGAATCTGGTAAAAGGGGAACATGTTGCAGGAACCCTGCACTTTTCAATGGCTTTGCAAGTTTGGTCTCTCCTGTGTGCCGTCTTCCTCCTTGCTCTGGTGTTGGTGGCTAAACAGAAAAAAAGAAAAAAAAAATCCCAACCTTTGTACCTATTGCTTCCATAAAAAGAAGGGGAAGTAGGTATATCCTGGAGCAAAAAGGAAGGAGAAGAACGAGGGTAGCCTTGTTATTATTGTGTGGGGCCAACTCAGAAATTGAGCTGGATTCCCCAAGTCTCTCAAAGCACATTTTTATTGAGCCCATTACTTTCTGAGGCACACCATAACTTAATACTTTAGAAAGAAATTACATCTAGAATAAAATGGAGGAATCTTTGGTTTGGCTTACCTTTAAAATAATATAATTATGAACAATAGTTACCTAGGCTAATGTGTGCCAGGACCTGCCATAACCACTATTCTGGTCCACTCATAAATATTATGATTTTTGTAACTATGTCACAGTTTAGATACAAGACATAAAATACATTTCCCCCCAGTACTTCAAAACTATTATCTCTCAGAGACAATTTTCAAACTCCACATAGCCTGTGATGAGGCTTACATAATTGGCCACTCTCTGGTCTCCTATTGTCTAGGCTTTCTATAGGATGCTTCAACATTTCCGAATCACAGATTTTGAGTCTTATTTACCGGAGTTGACAACAACACTCAGATCCACACAGCTTTTTGTTTATTTATATTTCTGTGTGTGCATGTGTATATAAGGTAAATAAAGTTAAGGGAAAGTTTGAACAGAATTTTTCACTCTCATTTGTGATAATTATGGGCACATGGGGATATCACAAGAACATTTTTAAAGAAAGGTAACTTACATAACGTTTGTCTCCACAGTTGTTGAATTTAAATCAGAAGGGAAAACAGCACTGTTCTTAAATGATTTTCTCACCAAATTTCTTTTAGTGTCTTCTTCAGTGCCTTTATGAAACTATGGAATTAGTTATTTCTAAGTATCTCTCATATTATCAAATGTTAGTAATATAACATTTATATTGAGGTCTACCCTACTCTAATATGATTAGAAAAATGAAAATTGACTCTTGAGGTTGTGTTCGGTCCAATATCACACATTAAGCTATTTAATTCCAGTTTGGAGTTTATTGTAAGGTTTCAGTTCATGCTCAGTGGTTGAAAGGTATAACCTGGTAGGTAAAAATCCTATGGACTTATTTGCTACAAATTACTCCACAGTAGAATCAAATCAGTATAAAGAAAGTATCTTACCAGCACAATCATAATACATTGTTAGTGTAAAATAATAGTAATGTTGTAACAGTCACAATTTCACTAATGGCTACTAAATCTCCACTTAACATGGCATTGAACTTAATTACTACTCTATTTCACAGTTCAAACATAATGGAAATGAGTAAATACTTAAATCAGTCCTTTTGAATCAGTCTTCTGACCTGCATAGACACACATGTGCCTACTAAATCTATTCAAACAAGCTTTAATTTTTAAGGGTAGGTAACACTCTTATTAAGATTTACGTGACTATGACTCACAGGCACAGTGTGAATGATTGATAGGGTTTCTCTGCTCTCTAGTGGCCTGGTGCAGAACTGCAGTGGCCTGCACAATATTCTTCAGACACAGTTGCTCATGTGTTCTGAGATCTACACTGTAAGGTCTGTAAAGAAGCGTGATGAAGAAAGATTAAGGCCAAGCCTCTAGATCAGTGCTTCTCAGCTTTCCCAGGGCTATAAACCTTAATATAGTTCCTCAATTTGTGTGTTGCTGCTACTGTTATGAATCGTCTGTGTTTTCCCATGGTCTTAGGCGACCCCCGTGAAAAGGTTATTCAACACCCAAAGGATCAAGATCCACAGGTTGAGAATCATTCCAGAGCAAGGTGATATGAATATGGATTGTTGTCTGTGCTCTGTTTTCCAAAGTATTAGAGGGTCCTGGGGAGGGTTTCGAAATGTTTTTCCCTTCTGAGATAATGGAGTTTGCAGTATGTTGCAACAGAAGGGTTTCTCATCAGGCTTTTATTAACTTCTAGGGCTGATAATGTGTGACTTTGTACACTTGTGGGATGCTTAAGAGTATCCCTGGCTTTTTTTTCTGTTAGATGGTACCTGATAGATATCTGATACATAGTAGTACCTGTATCTCACCCCAAATTATCATTAGCAACATCTCCCCCCTCCCAAATTACCTTTGCTGGAAACCTTTCCCTTACTCGAGAACCATCTTGTTTTCATCATTTCTATTAATCTGCAAATGGTATGATAAGATTTTGCCAGCTACTTAGCAGCTGGGAAGCTTTGTATTATTTAATGCAGGCTATACAAGAATCCTCACGGTTCAATTCAAAACTATCATTTATTCCAGGCATCAACCGAGGTTCTTTCTTCTCAAATGATGTTGGCTTGTGTCGAGCCAATATAAAGCCAGCCAGCATTGGTTGGGGAGGCTTGGGGGGAAGCAAAGGGCATCAATGCTGGGGTGAAGCTGTTCGGTTTCTCTGAAGCCTTGAAAGGCTGTCAACATTTTCCATGAGTGAGATGAAACCCCACTGAAAAGAGAGGTGCTGTGATCCAATTTATTCTTTCAAAGAATTGTGGCAATCTTTCCCTTTGTCTCAGGAAACAGTTTTTCAGAATGGCTAGGACAATCAGTTCTGGCTATAGGACTGACTTAATTTGAAATATCTCCAAGATCTCACTGCCTGTGCACACAGAGACAAATGATGTAACTTGTCTTGGTCTCTGTTTTCTGATCTGAAGAAAAGATGTAACAGTATTCCTGCTAATTGAATCTAAGTGTCATGGGACAGGAAATGCACTGTTATTTCATTTACCAGTCAGAAGAAAAGAAATGCAACCTGGCTGGTGAACATAGGCTTCTGCTTTGGTTTTACTTACTGGAGTATGAGTATGCCCATCAGCTAATCCAAGCCCTCCGTGTTTGAAAATATCATTAATCTATGCCTGGGCATTTGATAATTTATTCTGCCTTCACTTTCACTGCTTAACATATGAGAAGCAATTATTTTGCATAACTCTCAGTAATAAATGAAGCACAAATTTATCCTTTGATTTTTTTTTTTTTTAGGGTCTCAAAGCATTTAGTTGATGTTTTATGAGCAATCACGTCTTTCCTATAGTGAATACTTTGTAGATTATTTAATGCCAAAATTTACTTACTTCTTTATTCAATTCTTATGCTTATATAATCTTTAACATGAATACTTATTTATAATGTGAAATATTAAATTTTACAAATCAACATTTGTAGTGCCAGTGATATACAAGGCCAACTGATAGGCCTTGTTACATATTCATAGACTTTGACAGAATTACATCATGTCTGTCCATTGTCCTGTCATGATTCTAAGATAATAAGATGATATTGATCCTGTGTTAAAATGGTGTGTGTGTGCGCTACTATTAGCACTGTGAAGTACTATAGAATACAACATACTTAGAGAAAATTGCCTCCTAAACTATGAGCTTCTTATAATCATCCCTTAGCATTCTCTGAAAAAAAAAAAGAACACTTTATGTTACCTGTTCAGTTTCCAAAAGATACCTAAAACAAATGAACTCACTGTGGTATTTTTCTAGATCCAACCTTCCAATTCTAATTACTCAGATGGCTTCCTCTCCTTCTGCACTTTCTATTCCCAAAAGAAAATGAAATTACAAATCTCTATGTCCCTGAGCATACCCTTTTCCCAAGCCACTAATCAATAGCACATCATAAAAAAGCAATTTTCACAGGTCTCTGGGGACCCTTTACATGGAGTAATAGATTTTTCTTATTTTTGTCCTTGAGTCTTTCTTCATTCTGAGTAGAAATTTCCATGAATTTTTTTTTGTCCTATTGTTGTCTCTAGGGTTGAAAGAACAAGACCACCTTATCTCCTTTCTTCCTTCTTATGTCAGCCTATTGTTGTTTTTAAAATGTTGATTGGTTCATTCTTCTCGACGATGTCATGGCTATGTGATAAGCTGCCCCACAGGGTTGAATTTTGCTTTCTCACTACAGTTGGAACACCCTCTGAGATGGTTTAGAAAAAGGCTGAAGGTGGCCACATTGCAGACTAGGAATGATTCCCAGGCCTCTTTTTATCATCCTGGACTGATGGCTTCTTAGCCACCTGTCTCACCACTAAACAAGAATGAAAGCAGATGGCAAGGGGAGCCAAAAGGTCAAGAGAAGGCCTAGGAGGAGGGCATCTTAGAATCAGCTTGTTGTTTGATCTTCTATTTGCCGACCGGAAAATGTCCTGGGCTATCAGCTGCATTAGAAGCTCAAGCCAGTCAGAGATGCTGACTTTCTGTTAGCTTCCAGGTAGCTGACAGTGTCTTTAATCTTACAGCGAAATCACTGCATGACCCTTAAGAGCAGGTGGCCTTTCCAGGAATAGAGGTTGTGCAAATGTATAGAGAAGTGTGAGAGAGGGTGGGCAGCCTAGATGCACTATTGCTGACCCCCTTCACTTCCTCTGAGTACACAACAATAAGTGAAATACTGGGTTTCCTAAAAAAAAAGTGTGATTTGAAATAATTTGTCTAAACTACTCGTTCTTCTCCATTAAAAGTGTTCTAAGCAGTTCAAACTACTCATTACCTGCCCCAAGACTAGACTTTATAGAAAGATGGTCAGAAATTTGCTCCAAGGGCCCCATAAATCCTACCTGATTTTCCTGGAAGTTTTGAAAATCTGACATGTTGACTTTTCATTTGACAGTCATTTACCAGTAGAATCTTTCCAAAGAAAGTATTCTTATAAGCTCCAGTACACTTTTCTGTTTCTTTGGTTCCTCTAAGAGTTCATATGAGAATGAACTCAGGCATCTCAGCCTTCCCTTCTCATTTGGAATTCCTGGAGATACTCTTTGCCTTAAAGTTTTTGCTCAAGGTTTTAAATCCCAAACATTTTCAGGCTTTGCTAAAGAAAATGGTTCTGAAGTAGGAGGAATAATTCTTAGTGATATTCTCCCGTGTATTGATCCAGTGCGGTAAGGACCTGTCTGCAGACAAGAGATGTACAGTCTAGACAGGAAGAAGGAAGTGGTGGGCGGGAGGAAACAGCAGGCAGGGATCCATGGAGTTAAGCTCCGGGGACAAACCACCCACTGTATGTCCAAGTATTACAAAAAAGATTAGTAAAGCTGAGGTTTCAAAAATATTCACAACCACGCCAAGGCAGGTGACTTAAAGCCAAATAATATTTCTTGATAAAACATGTCATAAACATATGATATCTACCTGAGGCTTGGTTCCCCATTATATGGTAACTCAACTTCCTTTCACATATGTATATATTTTAAAAAGCATCTATAATAATAGGTTTCCATATGGCTTTTCAAAAGGCCAATAGAGTCAGTAGACTGTCCCCATCGTCTGTCCTCTCCCCCATCCTACCATGCCCCCATACCCTTTGATACTCACATTCTAATTCCCTCTTTATAATGCTTTATTCTATATGCTCCTCCCTGGAGGCTCCTTCTTGTGTCTGCTGTCTTGTGAGTTACCTAACCTCTGTGACTCTGTGAGTATTCTGAACGAAATGCACATATCTAAGGCATGAAAGTTAATATCCATATATAATGGAAATCATGTAACGTTTGTTTTCCTGGATCTGGGTAACCTAACTTGGGATAATTTTTTCTAGCTCCATCCACTTATCTGTAAATTTCATTTTTCTTACCAGTTTAGTAATACTTCATTATGTAGCTGAGCCACATTTTCATTATTCATTCATCAGTTGATAGACATCTAGGCTGTTCCCAATTTCTGACTATGGTAACTAGAGCTTCAATAAACATAGATGAGCCAGTTTCTCTGAAATATGCTGTGGAGCCTTGAGTATATGCACAAGAGAGGTCTAGCTGGATCTATAGGAGCTTTCTGAGAAACCTCTACACTGATTTCCTCAGAAGCTATACCAGTTTATACACTCTGACAACAATGGATAAGTGTTCCCCTTTCCCCATACCATCTCCAGCCTTTGCTATTTCCTTTTTTTAACCTTGTTAATTCTGACTGGGGCAAGATGAAATCTCAAAGTGTTTTTAATTTCCATTTTCCCAATGACTAAGGATGTTAACATTTAAAAAAATATTTGGGTTTTTTTTTTGTGTAATCTTTTAAGAACTTTTTGTCGTTTTATACCCATTCTTAAAATCTGGTTGTTATCTTTTTAAAATTGTTTATTTTTATCCATGTGCCTTGTGTTTTTGCCCGCATATATGTCTATATGAGGGTGTTGGATACCCTGCAACTGGAGTTACAGACAGTTGTGAGCTGCCTTGTGGGTTCAGGGAATTGAACCAGGTTCCTCCGGAAGAGCACCCAGTGCTCTTAACCACCGAGCCATCTGTCCAGCCCTGTTATTTATTTTCCTGTTGTTCAGTTTCTTTTAGCTCTTTGAATACTCTACATACTAACCCTCTGTCAGATGGACATGACAAAGATGTTTTCCTCATTCTATAGGCTGACTCTTTGCTTGAATGACAGCACTAAGACTAGATTACATCTTTTTAAGTTGTTGGCCAAAGGGGTCCTATAGATGACCTGAACATTATAGACCATTGTCAATGCTATTGGTTACCCTTGGCAACCTAATAGTAAGAATTGCTGGAGACACCACCTACTTTTATCATGGAGAAATTGAGTTGGTGTTCAACCACAAGTTTTAATCATACTGGCTAGTGTTTAGAGTGCTGAAAGTACTATACAAGCTATCAGAGGAGGTGAGTAATGAGAGTCTCAGCAGCTACAAATCCTGTGAGCTACAATAGTGACCTGCAGGGTAATATGCCCATGGGATAATACTGGGACAATGTCATGGGGGTAACCAAGCACTTTTAAATTAGATTTAAAGCCTGTCCTATGAGATAGAACTCATACCTAGCACTGCTAATGGGGGCAAGCCCCAGAGGGTAGATAGGTCAGGGGCTCTAGAGGAAAACACTGCAATTATTCTGATAAATGAGCCCAGCAGTCGAATGACTTCTAATGATATGTTGCTATGTCTTTCGATCAGTTCATTACTCGGCTCTCATCAGAGAAGCTTCTTGTTGCAATAGATGTAACCAACACAGAGATCCACAATTGGACCATGTGCAGAGAATAAGAAACACTGGGGAACCCGGCCCTAAATGGGATGTTCTTATCACACTTGTCCACTCAAGGTTCAGGAATCTATGTTGAAAAGGACACAAAAAAAATATTGCAAGAATCAGAGGAAGTGACTGTGTTCAAGGAAACAACAACTTCCATACAAAACAGGGCTGATGCATATACAAACTCATAGAGATGGTGGCATCATGCACAAGACCTGCAATCATTCAAACGGGACATTCAGAAATTTCAGTTCTGAAAAGGGCAAGTAGGCACATAATTCCACCCCTAGCCAAGAAGCTACTTGAAATTAATAGCTTCTGTGGCAGGGAGAATCAGATTTTTTCAATGAAGTAACACTGGATATCCCAAGTACACTCCAGGGTCTCATGATCAGGACTATTTAAGCAATACAAATTGAATTCTAGTATTTCATGTGTGTGTGTGTGTGTGTGTGTGTGTGCACGCGCATGCGCGCACACACACTTTATTTTGTTTTCTAAGAGAGAGAGAAAGAACACGAAGTTGGGTGGAGTTGATGGATGGTAAGAAGACAAATTAGCCATGCGACATATTTGGAATATAGGATGAGTGAGAATTTTCGTGTGTCAGTTCTGAGCCTTGCTGTTAATAGACTTGCATGTTTGTGCTGTGGGTGTTCTTGCCTTCACCATGAGAAGAACATGATAAGATAACTCCTGGGTCCTCAGAACATGTGAGGGTGTGGAGCAAAGCTGAACTCGGCAGCTCAGTTAAGCCCAGTTTCCATTAGCTGACTCTCAAGTCAAGCTGCCATTGCCGCGTGAGCAATAATAAAATAATCCATGTTTTGGATCGCAAAGCATGGCATGCTTTATGACATGATGACCTACAGAAATCAGTTTTATTACTCTCAGGTTTAGGCCTAAGGTTTTATGTAGATAGCCCCCGGTACCACCATCTAAAGCCATAACTCTTGCACCACTGTTTTACAGCTGGAGAAACAGACAGACAAGAAACTGGAGTGAGTATTCATGATAAGCAATGCGGCTGTTTCCAATTCCTTGGTGTTATCAAGAAATTCAAGCTCATTGAGAAAGACTCAAGGAATCTAGCAGTGTACATAGGAAAGCCAACCACCACTCTGTTCCTTTCCTGTCTCCCACTGTCCCCATACTCTTCCTCTGTGACGTAATCAGTGTTAACCTTTTGATATGACTCCTTTCCGTTGATTTTCTATGCATTTTATAAACACTTTTCATTTAAATTTTTTATATAACTGAAAATTACATATCGTTTGCAGGATTCTTCTCCTGGATGGCTTAGTTCCTTTTCTTGCCAATCCATATGGAAGTCTACTATGGTCTTTTTTAATGGCTACATGCCACTCATAATATGATGCTGTCATGATTTGAACATTTCAATGGATTCTTACTCTCTTTATCCCAAATGCTGCTTCTATGAACATTCTTTTCACATAACTTGGAGAATGGATAAATATTTCTGTGGGGGAAAAATCCTAGAAATTAATTCAGTGTTAAACATTTTAAAATAAAATATCATGTGCAAAAAAAGGTGACAGACGAGTGTTTGTGCACCATAATGGAGTACACATCAGATACTGTGCTCTCTCTCTCTGCTTCTGGGAGGCAGCTGCATGGCATCCATGGCAGCCTGTGAGGTATGTCTGCTGACCTTGCTTCTCAGATGAAGGAGGCTGTGATGCATCAGCTGATGAGGCTGGTCTCCCACATCACACACTGTGGATACATCTTTGGAAGCTTTGCCTACCATCCTGAAAGACTCCACCAATTACTAGTGTTTGGTGGCTATATGACAAGTTAATGATAATCTCTTCTGTAGAATGTTTGTCCAATAGATGATGAAATTATGCTACAAAACTGGGCATGTACAGTTAGTTTAAGGTAGTCTCATACACAAGTTCATTCTGGGCTGCTAATAGAAAGGTCTCATATAGAGAAGAGTCTCACATTCTTGTACGGGTTCCTTGATGAGACAGTGGAATTAATATGTATCATGTATCCGATGTGGGTCAGGAATTCTGTCTTCAATTTAGAGTTACTAAAAATCATTCATGTGGCTGATACAACAGTGTATACTAGAAAGACAATAATATGTACTAGAAAGACAGAGAAGCAAGCCTGACCTCAGATAGTCTAGTATATTGTGAAAATAACTACAAACTCTGAAAGTCATTATAAAAGAACACTGGACAACCAAAACAAGCAGAAAGGCTGTGGTCCTTCTCTAGTAGATGTTGGGTAAAGGTCCAAGAGTGAGTAGCTCATAGGATGAGCTTAGGTGAGAGGTCTTGAACTTCCTCCTCATAAATACTACAGGGTGGGGCTGGAGAGATGGCTCAGTAGTTAAGAGCACTGATTGCTCTTCTAGAATTTCCCAGCACCCACAGGGCAGCTCACAACTGTCCGTAACTTAAATTTCAGGGATCTGACCTTCTTACACAGACATACATGCAGGCAAAACACCAATGCACATAAATAAATAAATAAATAAATAAATAAATAAATAAATAAACAAACTACAGGGCATGGCTACCACAGTTCATGATACCAATTATAAATTATAAATAAACATTTCCATGGATTCTTACAAGTTGAGCATGGCTGTATAACTATAACTCAGATAAACAAAGCATTTTGCTATAGATAAACTAGCACCTATGAGGCTCTCTCCTCCTCAAGGTCACTCACTGCTCTGACCTCTGTCCTTCAGGTTCTGAACTTCATGTAGATAGAATTGTGATCCTGTGGCATATTCTCATTTGACTTCCTTGACACAGTATGTCTCTTGCAAACTTTATCCACATGGTTGTGTGTGACAGCAGCTCATTGACACCCATTGTTGGCAATATTCCATTCATGTGATTGTATTGAGATTTAATTACATACTTTAATGTGGAAAAAAATTAGGTTGTTTCTAGTTTGGGCTGTTATGGATAGCAGCACTATTCTAGCAATTTAGTAAGGGGGTGTGTATGTGTATTTATATAATACATACACCAACAAGTTTGTTATTTTTGTTGGTTTATATACATAGTATAATTTCTGGGTTATGAAATATGTTTATTTTGAGCTTTTGAGAGGTTGGCAAGATGTCAGATGTGTGGGACAAATGTCATAATCACCAAAAAAAAAAATAATGCAAGAGAGTAAGAGGCAGTGGATACATAGGGGAGGGGTTCAGGGGGCCCAGAGTTTGCTTTATATCTGAGAATGTCACCTTTTCTATCCGAGACCTTTAGTCTTTGTGGGATCTGCTTTAGAAGCCTCCTGTGAGGCTCTGAGTCCTGCAGTCAGGGTCTAGGGAGGTAAAGCTCTCTGGCTTGGTACCCTGTAGGAAATCCTACTGTCTACTGTCAGAATTCACTGCTAACTTGATTTAAAACAACACTGTTTTTCTTATATTTTTTGGAGGACAAAAATCAAAAATGGAACTTAAGAGTCTAAAAGGAAGATATTAACAGAGTCAATGTGCCACTTTGACTCTAGGCTATAAGAACAAATCCTCCCTCACCTGTTTATCTTCTAGAGCCCATAGTATATAACCCATCACTTAATTATCAAGACCAGAATATCAGGTCTCTCTCTGCATTTTTTTTCTGTATTACCTTCTCTTCTGTGTTTGCATCTCATTGTCACCCTCTTCTGAGGACACTGATGATTATATTTGGTGGTTGCATGTAAGGTCCAGATGGGTAGCCCAGGATTTCAGCCCATCCCAAGATCCTTAGTTCAATCATGTCTACAAATAATTATTTTTTCCAAATGAGAAAAAAATACTATGCACAAGTTCTATAATCAATTCTTAAATATCTTTGTGGGTCATCACCAGACCACTGTACCCTCATTACTTTGAGTGTTCAGTGTGTATGTCATGTTTTTTTTTCCTCAGTTGTATTTAGAAATAAATTGGCTTTTTGTTTGATGTATCCAGAACACAAGTCAGAGCACTTGCAAAGTTTTTGCTCGTAGTCTCTTCCTCTGTGGTTTCCATAAACCATGTGCTTCCTTTGGATCTGGTAAAGTGTTCCAGGCTAACAGATATGATTAGTATTTATATTTTACCTCACACAAAGACTCTTGGTGATCTATGGAGTGTCTCACTCTGAAATCTGACACTTCCTTTTCTAGGAACCTGATACGCATTCAGATTTTCTATTTAAAACATTTCTTCCTGTACCACTTCTGTTCCGCACATCTAGTGAATCCCTGTCAGCACTGACAGGAAGCTCACTTCCGCAGAGGTTGGCTGGCCCCAGCACACCTGTTGTGCTAGCAATGAACATGAGATGTCAGGCATGTGCTGCTCTCCTCACAGGCCGCCAGCTGGAAGGCTCAGCTGTGTCTCAGATGCAGACTCCTCTTCGTTTCCTCCAGAGCCCGGGGCTACCCTCACATCCTGCTTTTCATCTTTTACATCGTTCAGATTGTGTGAAGCTTTAGTTCAGGGGCCCGAGGGATAACACTGTATTTTGTAGCCATTTGTTGTTAATGCATTCAACACATGTTTGCTGTGTACCTGGCATTTTACTGCCTGCTGAGAGTTTAAGGAGAAAGAATCCTGGATCTTACATCAGAATCCAATGCTCAGTTAAGAGATGACAATTGTGTATATTTAATAGCTGTTGAGAGAAGCCACATTCACATTGATCAAATATCAGTTGTATAAAGGAAAATGTCCAGGGATAGTGATATGTATCAGCAAGAGTTCAACCACAGAAGGACACACACACACACACACACACACACACACTCTCTCTCTCTCTCTCTCTCTCTCACACACACACACACACACACACACTCTCTCTCTCTCTCTCACACACACACACACACACACACACACACACACACTCTCTCTCTCTCTCTCTCACACACACACACACACACACACACTCTCTCTCTCTCTCTCTCTCTCTCTCTCACACACACACACACACAAACACACACATGAATTTATTATAAGAATTTGACAAGATGGTTAGCTAGGCTCTATGAAGCTGTTGTTTTTGTTTTCTCTGCTGGAAGCTGAATATGTTAGAACTTGCTGAAAGGAAGGGGAAGCTGGTTGGGAAGTGGGAAAGACTGGGAGACTGAGAAGAGACTAGTCATTTTGAGCATGACTGGAACGTGTAAGAATGTATTCCAGTCATGGCCAGTCCCTGGCCATCTCTTGACTTGGCTCTGGAGAAAGGACATAAGCATCCTCTCTAGGAGTGTAACTGTGAGGATCTAACTGAAAGTGAAGTAAATGGAAACCAAGGCCAGTAGAGAAAGGAGATTGAACACATCTTCATCAGTGCGCTGTGCCCCTCCCTACCTCTTGTGGACACACACACACACACACACACACACACAAAGAGAGAGAGAGAGAGAGAGAGAGAGAGAGAGAGAGAGAGAGAGAGAGAGAGAGAGAGAGAATCACATAAAAACATGGCTGTCTGTATTTCTGAATCTGACGTGAAATGTACAGCTTACCCTAGTCTACATATGACAAAGTCACCATATATTGGCACATGAGGCATCTGTCACTGTTCTGAGAAATCTCACAGCTCTGGGTTTTGACAGCTTTCTCTGAGAGCTTCATCATCAGATCAGGGGAAGGAGAGCATGTCTTCCTCACTAGGGCCAGCACATCCTGTGCTGACACTGTTGCTGATTCACCCAGCAGGACCCAACAGCTTCACTGGAAACCTTATGCCATCTGTTCTCTCCTGAAGTTAGGGGACGGCCCTGCTTCTGTTCCAACTGTGGACTCTGAGAAGTAGTTTCCTAAGGCAAAACTAAGATACTGGGATTGAGAAATTAAACTAAGTGAAAGACAAAAACCTATCAGTTAACAATGTGGAAGTCTGAGCAAGATGTTGTGATCGGACACAATCATGTTAAAAATGAAAGCAGCTGGCTGTAGAATTTAATTTCTGTGTTGGAATTTGGAGGCCCTTCCTGTGGACCTTTAGATGATTTTGTATTAGCCTATCTCATAACCTTGGACAAGTTGCTTAATCTAGGTAAAAGGCCTCAGCTGACAAGATAAGTCAGTCTATGTTCATTCATTCGCTGAAAAGCAATCATGTTCAGCACATCCCTGGTCATATGATGAACAAAAGAAAACTTAATATATAATAAGGGAGGCAGACAAGTATATTTGCAACATGTCTCATGGATGCTTCACCAGAAGAGGGGAGAGAGGCTTTCTGGATCTAGGTGGGCATTTTAGTGAAGAAAAGCTGGAAGAAACAAATAAACC
This sequence comes from Sigmodon hispidus, assembly GCA_004025045.1. Classification (NCBI taxonomy): domain Eukaryota; kingdom Metazoa; phylum Chordata; class Mammalia; order Rodentia; family Cricetidae; genus Sigmodon; species Sigmodon hispidus. The sequence goes on along the minus strand of PVIH01003273.1, from coordinate 136,107 downwards.
TTGTAAAGTAGAGTTCTAAGGAGAGAGGTTTAGGCATTCACTACACTGGTAAGAGAGGAGACAGGTGTAGTGGGACTCAGGCGTTATTTGAGGAAGCTTGGAGGGGTGTCTATGGGGTACCAGGAGTTCTTGAGGAGCAGATCAGTGATCCTGCGTGGGACAACTTCACTCTCCAGAAATTGTCTTAAGGTTCAATTTGTATTGTGTCTATATACCCCTCAATAAATATTAATCCCTTACTTGATATATTGCAAGTGAATAATTCTGCAGTATATAGGGATGTGAAGGAGCATGTCTCACATTAGGCAAGCTTCTAAGGGTTCAGAATAGCCAGGTGTGCACACTGATACATAGCCAGAAGCAGCTAAGCTCTATCTCAGGGATCTGAGCAGAAATGGTCTCCTATGCTATGACAAGGTGTGTGGTTTTCATTTTCTTTGAGTAACAGATAACAACACAATTTCAAGCACAAGAGTCTCTTGAGTGATAATTAAGAAACAAGATGCCAGTGAAGTATAAAGATGAGGTGTCACTGGAGGTAAACTGAGAATTCATGTCTGGCGTCCACAAAGTCCAAGTTAAATGTCTGGACTTGGGTGGTGACCTTTCATTTAACCATAGGCTTTTTGTTTAGGAGGTGACCTGCTAGGATACAGTGGATTTTCTGATCGTGAGAAAGATGGGGAAAAATTAAATGTCAGCTGATGGGTTCACACCAGTGTGAAGAGGTGGGACTTTCATTTGCAAGAGCAAAGCCAAAACAGTGGCCTAGAAGGAGGTAGAGGTCCATGAAGGCCGGGGCATCCATCTCCTGTGAAGTCCTGAGTTCCTTATTTGATAGTAGGACTCATTTTTCATCTATGCATCTTTACTTTTGTGTTTTTTGTCTTTTAGTCGATTTGCCGGGATATAAGGATACAAAGACTTGAATAATTATTGTTAGACATTCTACCATTATGTCTATTTAAATATCCTATTCCCAGTGTTTAGTTTGTAGAGCTGCATTGTATGATTGCCAGACAAAGGGAGGTAAACTAACCTACCCATTGTTAATTTTTACCAGTTACTTTATTTTGTCCATCTTATGAGATGCCCACTTTTTGGATCATGGAGTCTCTCCTCATCTTCTAAGTTAGTGGCCTTGTATCTGATTACTCAAAATCTTCTTATTGCACTGGAAAGACTTTTCAATTTTAATGATTCATGTGATGAGTTCTCCTTAATGATACATTGGTACTCTTTTCATCTCCATCTTCTGAGTTCAGAAGACATCCAACTAAGGAACTTGAAGACCAGTGGACATCTAAGGAAAGGGTGAATCAACCAAAGAAAATGTGTCAAGAAGAGTAAATTGGTTTATGGGTATATCACATTTCCACAGGATAAAATTTCATAAATCACCCCAGATCTTTGTTTCTACTGTTCTATATGTTCTACAGACATATAGCAAAAATGGCCTTTTATAGTCCCAGTTTAATTAAAACTTAAAGCCGGCTTTGGAGTTGGAATGTGTCTCTCTCCTTTTCTAATGGGACAGAAGAAAAACCATAATTAAGGTATTATTCAGTTGTCACTAATCTCATAACTCTTTGGTTTTATTTTGAGTCTTTTAAACTGTTCTTAAAGTCTAATATCTCAAAATTTACAAAAGGAATATATTACACTTTTTGTCATGATATTAATGGTCATATAGAGTACTACCAAATTCTAGAGAAAGGTTTCATCTAGCTTCCTGTATCTGATATTAGGTTTGAGTCTCTATCAAATAACTAGGAATTAAGTTTTTGTACTCTGGATGTATGTAATAAATTATGGTCCTGTAATCTCTTTGATATCTGCATAACATTCAAAATGTTTAAGTTTTCTGCAGTGAACCATCACCATGCCTAACTGTGACATTTGAAGTCTTTGACAGGAAGATAGGGCGCCATGATGACAATTCCACTGGGACCAGGATAATTCCACTAAGCTGACAAACACCACCCAAAGATCAGCTTTGGACTACAAATTTCTCAGGACAATTTTAAGGTGGCTAGCCAAGATGATCCAGCCTCACAGACTACTCTTACCAGGACTTAAGATAAGCCCTGCACTTTGCTGTTATACAGAAACTGAACAACAAATGATACAGTTAGCTCTCCCAGGACTTGACAATTATTCCATTTTTTTTTAGCATTTCCTAAAGATCCTATTGCCCCCCAGACAACAGGAAGTAATTTTAAGAACACGATACCTACACTTACAAGACGTCTTTCTGTGTACTGTGAATATGTTTTTATTACCATTTGCTAATAAAAAAGCTGTTTTGGTCTATGGCAAGGCAACTTGGAGGCAAGGGGGAAATCTAAGCAGAGAAAAAGATGAAAGAGTGCACAGTCATGAAGTGAAGCCCCAATGTTACAGGTGAATGTTAGGGGATTGTCCAGGCAGCCGGCTGTTTTTTTTTTTTTTTTTTTTCCCTTAACTTTGAAAACTGTTTGTTTCCTTCCTGTTTACTCAGGTAAAACTCAGTTTTTTTGTTTTTTTTTTTTTATGGAGTTGAAGACCAGATCGTTATAGTTTTCCTTGTTACCAAATTTAGAAAAGAAACTCAGAAAAGAAGTATAAAGTGTATAAGATTGAGAGACATTAAAAAGATAGTTTTGGGGCTGGAGAGATGGCTCAGCCATTAAAGGCTAGGCTCACAACCATAAATATAAGATAGTTTTGGGTTGTTAAAATAAAATAGGATAGAAAGTGAATTAGGTACAATATTTTGTTAAATGCAAATGGACTGGACATTGTTAATGTAATATTCTTGCCTGCAGAATATATTTGTAAAAAGCTATTCTACATAACTTTACTATGTTAGTCAAAATTTTTGTTTTTTATTTTGACAAAAAGATGGAAACATTGTGTGATATTTTGATTGTATTTTGACAAATAAAGCTTACTTGGAGTCAAAGGGTGAAGCTAGTCACTATGTGACCATAGAGGTTTGGAAGACTAGATAGAGAGGAGACAGAAGCAGAAAGGCAGCACTTTTTGGATGGAGGAACAGTAGAGGTAGGAAGTGACTGGTAGCTCTTTCCTTGTTTCTCAGATCTTTCAAGTTCTTACCCTGATATTTGGCTCTTGATTTGTTATTGTTAAAGATTAATTAGGTTAATGCTTCAAAGTTACTTTTGTCATATAAGAGAACACATCCATGGGTTTTGGGAATTAGAGGGGAAGACTTTGGGGTATCATTACTCTACCCATCAGTGCAGAATACAGTGTGCTTGTCACAGAGATAATGAAAAGATGATTTTTTTTTCTAAATTTCACAGCAACTGATTCTCAATTGAAACTCAACCCAACATTAAATTGCCATCACATTTAAACTACCTCAGAAATCAATGATTTGTCTGAAACTATCATCCTACTAATATATCAGCTGACTGGTTTAATCATTTACTGCCCTTCTCTGCTGCAGGAAAGAGAGTTTCACAAGAGCCAGCAAAAGAAGCAGTCTTGGTAAGAGAGAAGAGCAATTTGGGAAAAATTGAACTGGGGCTTGCTGAGAAGAAGAGGTGGAAGCTAGGAAAGCATGTTCATTTCTCAGTGCTATAGACTATTTTAGTGAAGCACTTTGGATGGATTTATCAGTCATGCAATTAACAGTAGCACTGGAGAGAGCATTCATGTAGGTTGGCACGATTTTCCATGCGTACAGTAGGAGTTCCCTTTGGTCTCTTCTCCTACAGAATACCTTAATCCTATGATTCTTAATGAGTGGGTTGTGAGCCCTTTGGGGTTGCATATCAGATATCCTGCATATCAAATATTTACATTATGATTCATAACATTAGCAGAATTACAGTTATGAAGTAGTAATGAAAATAATTTTATGGTTACAGGTCAGCACACCATAAGGAACTGTATCAAAGGGTCAAAGCATTAGAGAGGTTGAGAACCATTGGATTAGGGCCTAATCCTTACAAGGGTACCAAGGGTATACAGCCCTTCCTTGCCGTAGAAACAATCATCCTACTGTCTGTACCTGTTGATCCTTCCCTACTACCTAGATCTGCTAGGAAGAAAGTTTTTTGTTTTCTTATTTCAGCAAAATGATTTAGCTCCCTGAATGAAATTACTGGTTGACTGAATGAAGGCATTAGCAAGTTTTCTTCACTAATGAAGAACTTTAAAACTTGCCAGGAACCACACAGTAAATGACAGAGATATAACTTGAGGTTGATTCACAAGACTTCATTGCTATATTTCCCAGATGCAAAATCTGAAGTTGTTTAATCAGAGAGCTTTCAGGCTGATGCAGTTAGTCTGGACTGGCCAGGTCAGGCTTTAGATGAAAATCTGCATTTGGAACATCATAAATATATATACTTATGTGGTGTGTTTGTGTGTGTGTGTGTGTGTGTGTGTGTGTGTGTGTGTGTGTGTGTAACACTTTTTAAAAGCTTTCCTGCTTATGGACTTTAAAGGAAATATATATGACTATATATAAATAATTATATGTGTGCATTCATTTCTCTCTATATATTCATGTATATTTCTTTTAAAGTCCTTATGCAGGGAAGCTTTTAAAAAGTGTTATAATCTAAACAAGTAGGACTCTTAATTTCTAGACCTAAGATGAACAAAAGAGATTAGTTGATCTCAGGTATGGTTTCTTTGTTTTCTGACTTTTTTTTTAATGTCATCATCAGTCCTTAGACAGATTTTATAGAGACAGTAGTCACATTGAGGGATAGCCATTGTAGCTTTGCTTCTAATAAAGACGTTAAAGTTGTCAGTTACCTTGGGAATTATTTCCAGCCCTTTGTGAGAAGTGACATTGAAGTAAATGAGCATACAATTTAATTTAGTGTTTGGTTTGGTCTTTTCCCAGTACCAACTTTAGGGAGACTCTTGCTTTCCTTTAGCTAGATAGTAGTTTGTATTATTTATGGCCCAAGCATCTGTTATACTCTCCCCCAGGCTTGGGGAGAGGCAGGAGTCTCAGGGGAATGTGGCTTTTAGCCCAGGTGGTATAATATTGGTATATGTAAGAATGTCCTAGCCTATAGTCTTATAGGAATGAAAGAACCAGCTCATATCAGAGATTGTATATTAATGTATATACCAGTGAGTATGAATGTTTTCTCATTCAGTCTTGGAAGTAGGGTGGGAATTGTAGGCCAGTTTATACAATGATCTCTGAGAGAAGGAAAATATTTGTAAACAAATAACATAATGCAGAACACACAAGAGACTGAGGAATATGTGGAGTGTTGGAATTATAGATGTCAATCACACAAACCAAGAGGAGATAGGATTCTTTTTATTAATGTTTTGTTAACAGGAATAATTGTTGATCCCCAAGCAAGACCATTTCTGGCTAATCTCAAACCTATTGTGTGATTTAGACAGATGGCAAAAAATTCTGGGAAATGGAGATAAAATCAGCGAGTGGGTAAGAGTACCTCTTATGTACCATACTCTATAGGTAAAGGGAATTTACAAGAAGACTAGTCCAGGATAAATGAGTTGCTCTAAGGTGTAGGTAAAACACTTCTACCAACTAGTGTTCTGTGGAATTGAAAGGTATTCTGCATATTACCAAGGGAGAAACATAAACACAAACACAGCTCTTGGCCCTTTTATGTCCAATAGTGACATGACTGTAAGATATACTAGTGCAATAGTAGCACAAATGTTGTATGAGTAACCAACTGCTATTTAATCTAAGGCCCATTCCATGAGATGGAACCTATACCTGATACTGCTTGGGTGAATAAGACTTAAGCTTAGAATGGCCAGGAATCTAGGGGGAAACTAAATGCTACTCTTCTGCTATAGGAAGGTAGAAATAAAATGATTCCTGTTGACATTCTGTTATACACACAGATCCATGTCTTGCCTAGCAACCACTAGAGAAGCTTCCTTCTGCAGCAGATGGGAAGAAATACAGATACCCATATCCAGACAAAATGCAGAGACCTTGTCACACTTAGTCCTAAATGGGATGTCTCTATCAAATCCTTCCCGTCTGGGCTCAGGGAACTCTGTGGAAGAGGGGATGGGAAGAGTGTATGAACTATCGGAGGTAGAGAATGCCAAGAAATAAGCTCTTCTAGACACTGCATAGCTGGCAAGTATACAAGCTCACAGAGATCCAGGCACAGGGCCTGCATGGGTCTGCACCAGATTGGTACCTAGGGCTGAAAGAAGTGGACACACACACCTATCCTTAACCCAGAAGCTATCTTCAGTTGATATACATTTGCAAATGAAAATTAGTTTTTTCCAAGGGTGCCTCAAAAAGGAAACAAGCCACTCTTACTAGGCCCCATGACCCAAAATAAGTGGTCAACACAAAGCAAAACTTAACAGCATGTGACATCTTTGGGGGTTCTTATAATGTTGAGTCAAAACATTAATTAAAAAAAAACAAACATTTTATGTCCTTTGTTTGCTTTTGTTTTATCTTATCTTATTTTACTATTGTTCCTTAGATACCTGGTTTTTTTCCAAAGAGAGACAGAAAAGATGTGAGGGGAGGTACAGAAACACTGAGAGGGGAGATAGGGGGAGGGGAAATGTAATCAGAACATATTGTATGGTAGAAAAATCTATTTTCAGTACAGGAAGGATGGGCAAAATGGCACACAGCTGTAATCCCACCAATTGGGAGGAAGAAGCAGGTACACCTTCAAATTTGTTTTAGAGGAGCTAAGACTATTTAAAGAGACCTTGTGCAAAAAAATGTGATAAACTTGTGTTCTCTCTCCTTTCTTTCTTCCTTAATGGAATTGATCACAGATAATACTGAGCATGTTTGAGTCTTCACTAAGTCAATTTAATTGAATTTATCAGAATGCAGAATTTTCCCTGTAGATGCTCCTTCACAAGTTTAGTGATGTCTGTTCAGGGCAAGGAGACCCTGTAAGTATCCTGCCCTCTTTTTTATCTGGGGTGAGCCATGTTCCAGGAGAGGTAATCCTCTGCACTGTAGCACAGTGTAGACAGGAATTCTGCTTCCTTATCAACCCAAAGACCATCTCTCACCAACTAAAAATAAAAAAATGCTTATTATTTTCTGTTTCTTTTCTTCAGTTGCTCATTCAAGAGATTAAAAAATATCATCCCTGGAAAAAAATGCCTCTTAGAGGAGAGTTAAGCTGCTCTGTCCTATCTAAAATTACGTCTAATTTGAGAGCCCCAAGCTAATGAGAGTCTTTTTATTGTCGTTGTCATCATCAACAAAAACAACATCTGAATAAAAATACCACAAATTGATCTCTGAAATCCATATGCATGCATACATATGTGTAACACACACATACTTAAAGAATACTCAATAATCAAGCACATATCTAGATACTGACATTTGCTTAAATTCTGTGGTAGATACATAGATGCAATCATGCAACTTTCTATACTTCTTCATGAGTTAGAAATGCTTCATAGCTACAAAATAAAAATTAAATGAAAGCAAAAGTAAAACCTACATGGCCTTAGTCCTGCATCTGAACCCAGTCTCAGCTCCTCATGAGATTCCAGAGCTGTATACAGTTTGCTGATACCCAGATGCATTCCGGTCCTTAGCACACTACTTTCTTCTTTCTTCTGTTTGTGTGTCTTTTTGAGAGACTCAATATTTTATCTTTTTCAGAGGGCATATCAGATGTCCTTAAAGTTCCTTATTCACTCCTCATTTTTCTTCTTTAGTAACTTTAAATGTAAAATAAGCCAGTTGAGATTAGTTAATATTTCCTGAATCTGAAAGTGCTTATTTTATTGAGTTTTTCTGCTTAAAATATAAACAGCTCCCTAAAACTTTGTGGCGTAAGTTCTGTATTTGAAAAATCTACAATTAGCTTAACTGCCCACCTCAGTCAGTAACAAGGATTTGAAAAAATTTAGAATAGATGCCCTTTTCTGGTCTAGCTAATTTCATTTCATATATTTTCTAAAACCATCCTTGGACCATCTCAACCTTCCTGCTTTCACACTAGAAATCAGTCCCAAAATGCTCACTCTTCTGTTTGCCCACAGGAAGAACTCTCTATTAGTGCTGAGCCATGAGGTGCCTTCTAATTATCTCCATGAATTTCATTAAAGAAAAAAATATTCAATGATATTTGTTAAAGCATAGTATCAGGATACTTAACCCAGGATTACTGAGCAACAAGGACTTGTATGAGATTAAGACTGGGCCTAGATCTAGTGATAGCATGGGTAGAAAGGATCTGTAGACAAGGGAAGGAAGAGTGGATGGAAAAAATTCTATCAGAAAATGTCAGTGGAGACACATTCTGGCTAAGCTGACTTATAGAATCCTGTTGTGCAAAGGTCAGAGTGATGAGACATCACTTGGGCCATGGTGGAAAGGAGAAAATGATCAGATATTTTGGATAATCCGATATTGAGGTTCAGACTAACTGACAGAAAGGTTCTTTACTAAAATCGGGCTTTACAAGGATACAATGTATACAAGATGGAAAAATTACAGTAACTAATAGATAAAAGTGAAGAACCTATTCAAGTTTCTCAAGGTAGCTTTCTTTATTGGGTGTAGATCCATATTGCATGTTTCTACATATAGTCTCTTTTACACTTTCATTGTTTCATTAGGTTAGGGGGTTAGGAAAGTGGCTCATGGGATAAATGCTAGCCAGTGAAGCACAAGGACCTATGTTTGGATCCCTAACAGCCATGTAAGAAGGCAGACACGACCTCTGTATCTAAAGTCCATGGTGCAGCTCCCCAGAGCTTTCCAGCAGGATGAGATGGTGACCTCCAGGTTCAGTGACAAGACCTTGCTTCAAGAAGAAGGTAGCTCTCTCCTCCAGCCAAGCAAGATGCCTAAGGGAAAGAAGGCCAAGGGGAAGAAGGTGGCCCCGTCCCCAGCCATCGTGAAGAAGCAGGAGACCAAAAAGGTGGTGAATCCTTTGTTTGAGAAAAGGCCTAAGAACTTCGGCACTGGGCAGGACATCCAGCCCAAAAGAGATCTCACACGCTTCGCCAAATGACCTCTGCTACATTAGGCTGCAGTGGCAAAGAGCCATCTTCTATACGCGGCTCAAGGTACCTCCTGCCATTAACCAGTTCACCCAGGCCCTGGACCGGCAAACAGCTACTCAGCTGCTTAAGCTTGCCCACAAGTACAGGCCAGAGAAAAAGCAGGAGAAGAAGAAAAGGTTGCTGGCCTGTGCTGAGAAGAAAACTGCTGGCAAAGGAGACGTCCCAACTAAAAGACCACCTGTCCTTCGAGCTGTGTCAATACGGTCACCACCTTGGTGGAGAACAAGAAGGCTCAGCTGGTGGTGATTGTCCATGATGTAGATCCCATTGAGCTGGTAGTTTTCCTGCCTGCCCTGTGTTGAAAGATGGGGGTCCCCTACTGCATCATCAAGGGAAAGGCCAGGCTGGGGCAGCTGGTCCACAGGAAGACATGTACCACTGTTGCCTTCACGAAGGTTAACTCGGAAGACAAAGGTGCTCTGGCTAAACTGGTGGAAGCTATTAGGACCAACTACAACGACAGATACGATGAGATCCGATGCCACTGGGGAGGCAATGTCCTGGGTCCTAAGTCTGTGGCTCGAATTGCCAAGCTGGAAAAGGCAAAGGCCAAAGAACTTGCCACTAAGCTGGGTTAAATAAATGTACACTGCGAAGTTTTCTGTACATAAATATAATTACAAACGGAAAAAAAAAGAAGAAGAAGGTAAAGAGTGATAGAAAGATCTTGTTTCAGGAAGAACGTAAAGAGTGATAGAGATGCCCTGACATCAACCTCTGGTCTCCAAAGGTACACAAATAGATATGCCCTTCTGCACAGCATATGTACACATACAAACAAGTGTACACAAATATATCACACACATATACACAAAGCAAAATGTATTACCACTTTTCCTAAGATATGCAAAATACATATTCATAAAACATGGCTTTTCTGGGGGCTGAGTAATGGCTCAGTAGTTAAGAGCACTTGTTTTTACAGAGGACCGTAGTGATTTCCCAGTCATCAGATGTTGACTCACAACCACCTGTAACTTTAGTTTACCATGGGTCCACAACCTTCTCTAGTCTCTGTGGGCATTGCACACCTGTGGTGTGCAGATGTAAATGTAGGCAAAACACTCATAAAGATAAGCAATCTTTAAAAATACATTAAGATTCTAGTTTTTAATTCATATCTACTTAACAAAATGTTGAAAACCACAAAAACAATCTATAATAGAATGGTTGTTAATATACTAGTATTTGGTGTATTTACTTATAGACTATACATATGTACATGCATATATATCATATACAATCTGACAGACGTGAAGATTTTTAACTACACAAACAATGCTTATTATGTATCAAATGGAAAAATAACAGGGTAACACCCTTTTGAATAGCTTTGATCTCTTTAAAAATTTTCATAATCACATTTAAACAAAATCACAATGACTACTCATGTAATTTCTGTAACCTTTATAGAAAAAGTGAAGCACCTAAGAATTCTTTCATTGAAGTGAACTATTGTCTGCTTACCTTTTCCCTTCCTGGTTGTAATTGTAGTTCTTTTTCTAGCACTTTCCAATGCCCACAGCACCCAACTATGACCTCACTGCCTTCAGAGGATTTAGAAAGATATTAGTATGTCAGCAGAATATTAACCAATAGTCTGAAATCACAATTAGACAATGTAGAGAAACAAAATATCACTGCACATAGCTTTAATCTTAGCACTCAGAAAACAGGCAGACAGATCTTAATGCTGGCCTAATCTACATAATGAGTTCTAGGCCAGCCAGGGCTATAGAGTGAGACCCTGTCTCAAAATAATAATATTAAATGATAATAATTATAACAATTTTTATAGAGAGATAAAGTTAAAATTTTAGAATTAAAATACTTTGTTTTCTTTTTTCCCCAGATGAAACAGAAAGCCTGTTTCTCCCAGCAGTGACATCCTAAAGTCATGAATGATCATATATTATTCCTATACTTTCTACCTTCCCAAAGACAGTGCATAGATTACAGTAGCTATTGAGAGGAACTTGAATATACATATGTATATATACACATATATACTTTAATTTCTTCATTTTTTTCTCTTATTTATTACAAATATTAAACAAGTCCCCTGGATTTCATTGCTCTCACAAAGTCACAAAATTGTGCATACATCTAACACATATGTGCATGCATCAATTTGTTTTCATGTAATGCATTTTACCATTCATAAAGTGCCAATCAATTTAAGTCATGCACTGTGTTTTTATGTATTATTAAGATAAAGTAAAAGTTTATGAAGCACATTATGAGTAATTAATTCCAAACAAAATTTAATTATTAAGAACTATAATATGACAAGAAATAAAATAAATAATTTTGATCATGGATATTAAAACAAGGGAATAAATATTTATTTCCATCAACTCAAATATTATATGTGGGACTTTATGGGAGAATATTTAGACAGAAAAATATATATTTTAAAAAATACTGATTGCAGGCCCTGGTTCAGTATGTCTAGGGTAGGATGAAAATATGGATTTTATAGACTTTCCCAAGTGGATGTGATAAATAAGCAGGTCTGAGAAACACTGCTTTGGGGGATTTAGTATAATCCAATTACTTCCTGCCAGTCTGGAGGGAGGAGGGAAGGGCAGGTTTGATCTATTGTGTAGAATCAGATTTCCCAGAAAAGCTCTCTTTGAAAGATATTTTAAAAATCTGTTTCATATGGTCATCTCTCTGGAGTGTTTTGATTGTCATGCTCAAGGCACGGCAAAGATTGGATGAACTATGCAGGTCACTTAAACCCATTCAATTTTATAAAAATGTGCCTAGGTCTGTAATGCCGCAGTGATCTGTAGAGAAAAATTTCCCCGAGGAAAAAAACACATTCACTTCACACCCATTAAGCTAAGTAATCATGACAGGTTCACACCCCAAGCGCATTCTGTTCTTGATAGAAAATGAGATATTTGGCTTCTTGTGGGCACTTAAAGACACTGGAGATTTTATTATGGTTTTCATTTCTCAAAAGAAAAAAATTCTCTATATTAGAAACAAAACTATTCTTTATTTCCTTCATTTTGAGAATGTTTGAGAAGATATTTAATTCTAATATGATGTGCTTTTCTCATTCAATTTTTTATATTAATGTTTTAAAATAAAAAATACTTTAAACTAAGATTCCATGCCTTTGGTAGAAGACCAAGCACTCTGCCTCATATAGTCAACCTTCACATTTTTGTTTAAAAAAATATTTATTTATTATGTATACAGTACATAGAAGAGGATAACAGATCTCATTACAGATGGTTGTGAGTCACCATGTGGTTGCTGAGAATCAAAGAATCAAACTCAGGACCTCTGGAAGAACAGTCAGTGCTCTAAATCTCTGAGCCATCTCTCCAGCTCCAACCTTCACATCTTTAACTAGGAATTCTTGTTATAGTGTGGAAAAAAGACATTTCTCTCTGTCTGCTACTCTTCTTGGCTGTTGGGATTCGCTTTTGCCCACACCTGTGAACAAATTATAATTGATCTTAGTAATAAAAGCCCAGAGCCAGAGATATTAAGGTAAATGCTGAAAGATCAGAGAGACAAATGAGACAGCCACTAGAGAAACTTCTTTTCTCTACTGAATCCTTAGTCCTGTCTCCTTCCGTCTTATATTCCTCTCTCTGTCCAATCACATCACTTCCTGTCTCTACCTCCTTAGTACTGGGATTAAAAGTGTGTGCATTCACCACTGGCTATTTCTCCTTTAGACTAGATCAATCTTAAGTAGCTCACCATGGCCTTGAATTCCTGATCTGCCTGCTTCCTCCTCCCAAGTGCTGGGATTAAAGGTGTGTGCCACAATGTGGGTATCTATGGTTAACAGGTGGCTAGCTCTGCCCTCTGATCTTCAGGCCAGCTTTATTTGTTAGAGCACAAAGAAAAATATCACGTTTTTCCCTTTTGGCCTAAAATAAGAAAAGGCTATAACTACTATGTAAAAAACTATATACAATAAGCACAATAACTATATACAATATATACAGGCAATAATTACATCAACAATGTCTAGTCCATTAACATTTGACAAATTCAGAGAAAGTACTCCCTTATTTATCTTATCTTGGTGAGTCTGAATGATTGTACAAAAATATCATCACACAGGCCAGTGGCCCTAAGGCTTCTCAATTACTATTGACTTGTTCTCAAGGCAAGTACATAGCAGGCCCATTATAACAGCCCATGCTTCCTGGAGAAAGACACACCCTTAAAAAGATCAAAAGATACAAAGTGAGACTATTATCCTCTAACTCTACACTCTTGAACTTCATAATCTAGAAGAGATTATGAAGGGACAATTGGAAGCAGAAGTGGACTTTCTTTCATCTGGTGATGAATTTGTTTGCATATGGATGCCTGTATCTGAAGAGAGGTGGAGCAAGGAATGGGAACAGATAGAACATTTATGATTTCAATGGGATGACCACTGTCCTAGTCATACAAAGTGAGTTAACTCTGAACTATTTTGAATTCACTCTTCAGAAATAATGATATGAAATAGTGATCTCCAAATCCTGACTAATCAAATTAATTTCTTCATGTTCCAAGAAAGAGTAAAATGAAGCCGGGAAAGGTTAACTTGACCTAACTTGGACTCATATTTTAAAACTAAACTCTCTGTTCTTCAGGCCATTATCTTCTCCATCAGCATCTGCCAAAGAGGTCTGTCACTCAGGGGAATGATGTGAAAAATAGGTCAAATTCAGCTTCCTGAGAATGCAATCACGCCAAATACGCCTGAGTTAGCTGAACTGCTTTTAACCCAAATTCACCAGATCTTTGCACAAATTTCAAGGGCATAGGGTGTCAAACATAAAAAAAGAAAAACAAAAAGAAAGAACATACTAGATATCTAAAATTAAGCTAGAATTTTAACTCTATATTATAATAGGATAAGTGGGTTTTACTCAGTGGTCCTTCAGCATTTCATTGAAGGGCAATAGTAAATAGAATCTACCATTGTGGCATGTCTAACATAATGTACTTTTTCAAGGTAGTGGAGCTATCTTGCTGCAGTTTGAAATTCTGGGTAGCAGAACCATATCACCTGAATAAAAATGGAGCAAGAATTTGAAGGTCTGGCACCTATGAGTGAAATATTTTCTACCCTAAGAAAAAGAGGTTCCCTTTACCACCCAGATGCAGATAGATTTTGATCACTTCAGCCTTCTTTATTTTCCCCTATTCCAGGCTATTTCTGTCCTTTTTAACAGAGTGCTTCCCGCCAATAATGAATCTACAGCACATGATGTTTAAAATTGGATATGTTTGGAAGTGATGCCAAAATAGAACGGTATATGTGAGGAAGGCAAACAGCTTAACATGCCTCAATAAACTTGTAATTAATATTTCCATTTTATTTCCCTCCCTCTCTCCTCTCCTTCCGTCCTTTCTTCCTTCCTTCTTTCTGGTATGTGCTATGGTGTCTCTACTACTTTGTATGTGACTCTCTCTCAACTTAATTATTTCAGTCAGTGCTGATAAAACCTGTTCACATGTTTTCTAGCAGCTACAGATGGCAAATTTTGAGACTTTAATATTCCCTATTTTACAGTTCCTTTAAGTTACTCTTCAGTAACTCTAAGTTTGAGGAGAGTTTTCTTTTTAAAGTTTTTATTTGCATGGGTGCTGGTTTGATAAATGATGTCATTCATTTCTCTCAGTATACCTGTCTAAGAATATTGGTAGATTCTCAATTATGACATTGGCTTATTTGGATGTATGACATATTCAACTTGTGTTTGTGGTACATGCTGGGTAAGTACTTGTAGGAAGAATTCTAGTTGTTATTAAATGAAAACTCGGAACCAGATATCGGGGAAATGCTGGAATATCAGAGAGAGGAAACACCACAGTCAATTCTCACCCAGCTATCTTCCAGCTTCCTCAGCCTCAATCCTTGTTGCTTCTACAGAATAATCCTGTCTTCCTACACCTGCCTTAAAGACATTCTTGGCCCAGTTGTTTCACATCCTGGTTAAAATTAAAGGTATGAGCTACTACTATTTGGTAGTTAGTCCTTGAACTCACAGAAACACAGAAAGATCTCTGTTTCTGGAGTTAATGGGATTAAAGATGCAGGTCACCACTCCCAGTCTTTCCCATGCTGGGATCAAAGGCATGAGTTACCACTCTCTGACCCTCCTGGCTTGACTGTGGGTAGATCTGTTCTCTGATATTCCAGACTGGTTTTTTTAAATATATATTGCCACAAGTACTCTGCAGCTGAATTGTGCCATTGGCTCAAGAACATTTCACCTGATATGAATACATCACAGTTTTCCAGAGTGACGGAATCACTTCACATTCTCATCAGCAGCATCTGAACATCTGTGGGTTTAGATCCTCACTTGGATCTGGCATTATCAGATATCTGTGCGTCTGCACACTTAGTGGCTATGAAACCTCATTTCTTTATTATTTTATTTTTGTCTCTCTGAGATACTTGAGTCAAAATTTTATTTTTAAAATTAAAAAAATTTATTATTTTGTGTGTGTATGGGTGTTTTGCCTACATGCATGTCTGTATGCCACATACCTGGTGCCTAAGGAGGTTAGAAGAGGGTGTTGGGCTGTGTGAAGCCAGAGGTTACCTTTCTAGACCATAAAACACATTTGTTTACGGCTGTTGCCCAGTCTCCTTTTGAGCGCCTTTGCTTATTGACCAGGAGGTATTTTTGAAACACATCCTGGTTCCGGTTTGAATATTGATCCTGTGCTTCAGATGCCCTTGGTTTGGTTTGTACTATTTCCTCTCCTCATCCTTCTTAATGTCTTCAAGAATCATTATTATAAATCTGAATATAATTCACTCGGTCTTTCCATTGTGATTTGTATTCCTTCTTCCTGTTAAAGAAAATTTCATTGAATAAAATCTTTAATGTTGTCCTCTAAAAATTTAAGCTTTATTTTCTATATCCCATTTTATCTGAAATTATGGGCTAAGAATAATCCTTTCTTATATAATTAACCAACTATCCGTACCCATTCCCTCTGATTTGTCATCTAGTCTTTCATACACATGTTCCCACATGGTTTCTATTCTGTTCTAATGGCAAAAAATAGAAAATCTGATTCTTCATGAACCTTGCAGACTACCAGGTATTCTACTTTTATAGATATTCTAAATAAAGCGGTTGGACATTTATTGTTATTATTTTAATTTGAGAGCATTTTGGCTTTTTTTGTGGATTTGAAATCTTGTGATTGTCATTTCAGTAGTAAGTTCTCAAATTCTTCAAAAAGCATGCTTGGAATTCAGATTTTCAGATGGCCAAAGCTGGCTCTTTCATTTAGCTTCCAAATCCCAATAACTATATCTCACAATCTTTCTGCCAGAGTCCGACACCTATCCTAGTTAAAATGATGTTCAGAGTCCTAGATGTTTGCTTCTCCATACATCCAGCAGTCCTGATCAATACTGCTCCAATGGGTCTACTTATGTGTGTCTGACTATCTTTATGTGCATTATATTATAAACACTCCAGCTTTACCCACCTGACCTCCCAATAATAGACCGTCAGCCTCCTGTTGCTGAGTCCTATAAGCCACACAGCTCTCTATGCACATCTGTGCTTTGTGAGAAGCTGTGGGTGTGTACTGAGGAAGGAACTGTTTGGATGATAGATTGTGTGGCTTCCTTATCTGAAAATTATTTCTCAGGCTGTTGCATTGGTTTCAAATTCCATAGGCTTCTCACTGCCTGGTAGTTTTCATTATCTATGTACTTACATGTAACATCTGGGAAGTTGTGTTTTGACTTTCCTGTATTTCCTTGGATATAATTCCTAAATGTTTTCCAGTGAGCATTCTTTCTTGTATAGTTATGATCACAAGCAGGTTTTCTAGAACTGATTATCCTGGGCACATACAAGCATGCAATTGCATGCACACATACAAACACATATGTACACCTTTTCGGGAAATCTCTGGCTTGTTATCCTTATACATGCAAAGTATGTAGGAAGGTCTCTTACCAGAAGACCCCTATTAAACTACCCTCTGCTCTCTGTCTCCATTTGAACCTAATGAGATCTTATCCAATTAGAAAAAAAAAATTCTACTGAATCATGGTAACATGAATATATGTCTGAAGTAGATTTTTTTTAAAAAAATTCAGATGATAAGACTTCTACAATTAACACTAACTTTAGGCTGTGTGGATAGTAGACCAGTGATACCCAAACCAACTTGGCTCTTGAGTCCATTGTCTGTAATAGAACTGTGAACCCCAGAGTCTTCATGGCAGATGATGTACTGCCACCTGCTGGGAGCCTTGTGTCATTGGTCTCCAGGCCTGCCACTAGGTGGCCTTTCCTGTTGCAGCAACCTTAGCTCAAGATGAAATTCTGGATTGAAAGTGATATATATCTACATATATATATATATATATATATACATGATCCATATATATATTATACATGATCCATATATATATATTATACATGATCCATAAACTTCAGGTTTATGAGGGAATAGGTGAGTTGCAGAATGTTTGGAAGTAACAAAATCATCTCTTTAAATCTTAGTGATACAATTCATAATGATGTTTGAGTCAGTATTGATCCATTGTTAATGACTCATTATTGCTCATTGTCCAAGAACACTAGCAAATTGTTACTTCTGAGAAACTTGTATAAAATTTAAAGGTAAATAATAAATTAAGATGTATGTTTTTCTCCTCTTTAGTTTTTGAACTGTGTGTGACTTTCTAGGAGCTTCTTGAGGTCTTGTATTTTCACTGTTGTAGCCAGTTTGTCACAATTGTTTTGTCAATCTACACACTCTTTTGTTCCCAGGGCATTGGTTCCAGAGCTCCAGAGAGATGGAAATCTGAAAGTGTGTAATTCTTTTCTATAAAATGGCACAGTATTTGCATATAACCTGTGCAACCCTCCAGTATGTTTAAATCACCCTTAGATAATTTATAATACCTAATATGTACAAATACTAGGTAAATGGTTGTCCCAATGTGATAAAGAAAAAGCCTGTATATATTCAGTGCAGATACAATAAGAAATACTTGAAGGCTGGGTGTGGTGGTGCATGCCTGTAATCCCAGAAATGGAGGCAGAAGCAAGAAAATTGGTTAACATGAGGCCAGCTTAGGGAGTTCAAGGCTGACTAGTCCTAAAATGAGATAATCTCATAAAACAGAACAAAACAAAAAAACTAATCTTTAGTTGGTTGGGTCTTGGGGACATCATAGCTATTTAGGGCTGCCCATACTCAACAAATACTTGTTGAGTGAATAGAAAATTAGTTAATTACCACTAATAGGAACTATGAGTTAATGTTAAAGACACCAAGTACAGAATACATTTCTTATTTCAACCTAGAGTGTAATTGACTTCAAATTTATAAATGAGAGTGTGAGTGAATGACATGGGAGAGAAAGCACTTCAGAAAACATAAAGCTAAAATAAAATGACGTTTGTTAGTCAAAGTTATAAGTCACTGCCTTTTACCTTTCTAAATATAACTAGATATTTCTATATACTTACACAAAAATGCCCGTAAACACATATGCAAACACACAGAGACTTGAATATGTTTAAAAAGCAGATACGGTGTTAACAAATATTAGTGACAGAGTTTTCATGAAACTCCTTGAGTTTGATTATTTTTCACTTATTATGTGTGAGAGGTTATTTTATGACATATTTAGAAACCTATAGAACTCTGTTTAACACTCCCAAAGCTCCACAGTATACATGTCTCACAGTGCTAAAATCATTTCACTATTTGGAAGTCTTTGTTCTTACAATCCTGCCCTGTCCAACACTTGGCTAGCATCCTCAATGCTCAAGTCCCTTTCTTGAGGTCAGGGTCCAAGAAATAGGTTACAATATTTGTGTATTTAAATTTTTTGATCACACAAGTCTAGGTTTGCTATGAATTGATCTTTCTCACTAGGTACTGCTCATGAGAAGTGTGAGATTGTGCTTGATGGGGCGGGGCAGTTTGTACCATTTTAATGAATTGTTTGAGCATCTTGTCTGGCACTGCCTGTATAGGCTGGTCTTAGAAGCCAGCAGGGTAGAGCAGCTGGGCTTCTTTCCCTTCTCCCTAAGAATTCTAAGCAGGAGGGAGGTGGTAGAGCACTGTGCTTGCCTCCTGAGAGGAATGTCTTTTCCCTGAACTCAACAGGAAGCTCTTCAGTGGAAACATGTGATGTATATTTAATAGCATTGCATAAAAAGGTTTTTATGCAGGTAGAATTAAATAAACATTTAGCAGAAATTTTAAAAATGTATTGAGCAGATTAAAACCAGCTAAGTTTTCTTGACTCAGAAATAATTAGCATTAAGTTTTTGGCTTATGTCTTTCCAGCAACAGAATAAACAAATTTGGGGCCTTGCTCTGTAAGTAACTGCTTTTTCCTGTAGTTAAAAAACATGCAAATTTTCTATCATGTCAATATGACATTTCTTCAAAGTTTGGCTTAGAGAACACAAAAACATTTACAACTTTTCATTGACCATGAAAATTTTCAAAGATTTGTGCATTTGATTTGTTTGTAATTACAAATAATTCCGAGGCAGAGATCCTGAAGTGTATGTTTATATTTTCCCTGTTACTAATTAAGAGATTCTTATTCTAAGAACCTGCTGCGTATTAAATGCTTTGCAAAGTATGTGATAAATTTGCAATTCCCATCACAAGCATCTTCCTAGACAAATGCATTGACACCATTTTACTGATAGATGTACCAGGGTACTGGGAGCGGGCTGAGGACATAGAGCCTGGAGATGATGAGTCTCATTTAGAACGTATAATGCCCGCAATTGATACCCTCATTTTACATCCTTTCTCTTTTGTTCAGAATGCCCAGTTTTTCCTCTTTTCTAAATTGCTTTGACCTTCAGTCAGAATAGCGTTACATGTGATTTCTGTTCTAAGAGCTACCGAGTTTATAGTCACCGCATAATTGTATTGGGAGTAATTTCCATGGCGAATTAAAAGACATTCTTCAATTGTTCTGGCTGCCTACAAGAGTCCAGTGACCCATGTCTGTATTTATTTTCGCTTCATTGAAGAAACCATACTTCTGGGAGGAAAGAGCCTGGCTGTCGGTGACCGCTGAGGCTACAGTGCCACCTGTCGGCTATAGAGCGCTAAGGCATTTATTGCCTGACAATCGCAATCCCCACAGTCACCATCACACCAGAAAGAATAATTCCCAACTCCAGCAAATTTAGGCCAAATCGGAGCTAATTACAGGAACGAATGGGGTAGGATTATGTCTGACTTTAAAAATTAAAGATGGAATTTTTAGCGGGATGTTTTATGCATGTAAACAGTGTGTTTTCCCATATGCACCCAACTTCCCCCTCCCACACCCCAGGCACACCCAGCACATTACCATCCTCTCTTCTGTAACTCAGTGCTGCCTGCGGGATGCTGACTGATCTCATTGGCTCGGTCTTGTGTGGGTAACCACAGGTGAGCCAGTGCGTGAGTACATGACCACATCACGCCCAGAAGACAGCATTTCACAGCACTCTGCTTCATCATGTGACCCTTAAATTCCCCTCACTCCTGCATTGTTGGCTGAACCCTTGAGGGAAGATGATATAGGCATGCCTTTTGGGCCGAACACTCAGTAACTGCTTATTCTCAGCACGTTGACTGAGATTCCACATTAACTATGGACCTCTGCACTCTTTTGGTCAAGGTTCAGGGCAGCACTGATTTGTGTGTAAGAACATAAATACGTAGAAGGCTCTTTGATCACATGTCCATTTAGAAGGGAAGAGTAATTCTCCCTTAGGGCCAATGATCTTCTGAGCCATGAACTTTGGGCCAGGTTTACAGCACCGGGCACAAACTCCCTCCTGTTCTCCAGACCTCAGATCCAATCAGGAAGCAGGTGTCTTCATTACCTTTGTGCCACTTTCTGGGTTAGCCAGAGATCTAGCCTAGACTAGTCAGTGTTGTAGCATGTACATTCTCTGCTGGGTAATATACCTTTGGTCGCTTTTCTTTCCTAACAGACTACATAGCACCTTCCAGGAGGCTTTTTAGGAGATTTTCAGGTCAATTAAAGGTTTATTTCTTTATGTCTTGCAACCAAAGTATATTGTGTCTTATGCAATAGGTTCTTGCCATGCAGTTCAGGTGGACAACCACAGGGAAAGACAATAGACTGAGGTGTTTCCCTTGACCAAGTACGCACAGGGATGGTGTTCCATGCCTGATGCTGGAGTTTTTCATTTAATAATCTGTGTCTTCTAAGGGAAGCATTGTCCACCCATGTGGGGTACCTGTGTTCAAGCTCATTTCTGAACTTTACATATTTTAATTAGTTGACAAAGTAGTTGGTTTCCACAAAGGATTTTATGCATTCTCAGCTTATGTTGACTGGTGCCCACCCCCCCCCTCCTGAAGATGAAACTCTATGATGTAAAGAGAACCATTTCAGAGTAGACTATTCCAGGCAATCATGACCCATGTCCATGGATTTCCAATTATCTCCATCACATCAAAGTCAATACTGTCCCTTTCTTATCCACAGTCTGGATGACAGTCTATGCTGTACTATTTCTATGACTTCAGTCTGAATATTTCATATTCTCAGAATCATAAGGTGTGTGTGCATACCTTACGAATACTCCTTCTGTATAGCTTCTTTCACTTTACATTATGTTTTGTAGATTCAACCATTTCATAGCATGTATCAGTAGTTCACTGATTTTCACAGTTGAAACAATGGGTGAATAGTGTCCCATTGTTTATGTAGCTTCAAATATACACATGTGCACATAAACACACACAGCAATTATTTCTCCTTTCATCCACTGATGGAATCAGACACTTGCTATGGCATGTCTTTTGTGCGCTGTGAATATATGTTGCTACAATTGATTAATAAAGAAACTGTTCTGGCCTATAGCAAAACAGGAAACAGCCAGGCAAGGAATCTGAGAGAGATAAAGGAAGAAGAAAGGCCGGGTCAGAACACATACTATGCATTGCCTGGAGAAGCAAGATGTGAAAGTACCAGGAAGCCACCGGCCATGTGGCACACACAGATGAATAGAAATGGATTAATTTAAGATGTAAGAGTTAGCTAGTAACAGCCTGGGTCAAAGACCAAACAGTTTGTAATTAGTATAAGCCTTTGTATGTTTATCTGGAACCAAGCTGCGGGACACAGGTAAAGTTTTGTCTATGGATGTCACCTTTAGTCAATTGTGAATTTTGCTGCTAAGAGCATGGATTTAATGTATTTGTATGATTATCTTTTAATACTTTGGGAAATATTTAGGAGTTGAATGTTATTGTCTATAATCTTAAAATGAAGACATAGACAAGAAATATCTAACAATAGACCCACAGATACTCATTTCATTAACAGGAAAAAATATCTTCAATGAACTTAAAAAATCAACATTTTCTTAGGTTCCTTTGCAGAAACCTTGTCTCCCACAGGGGCTAATGGATGCAAAGGGCATGCATAGCCAGCAAGTCACGCTACCTCAGTAGGACTCAGGTAAATTATCCCTGGGATGTGGGGAATCTGACTGAATTCAGATTGTCAAGAGATTAAGTCAGAAAACAGAGCATTGCACAGTACCAGCAAACGTCAAGGGCTTGGTAAACACCAGTCTCTTTCATTCGTTTGTCACTTTATTTCTTCATTCCTATCAGCAGATGTTTCAGAAGAGCAGTGTGCATGTTCACAGCTGAACAGTCTCTGAACTGCCAAAGGAGTGCTTCATATAACAGCGATACCATGTATTCCCTGTGTGCTCGGCATTAGTGTGTTAGTGTGTGTGTGTGATTTAGATTTCTCCCTCAGAAGAATCCAACCACAAATCTTCCATCTTAAAAGAAAGGTGCTGTTAGAAGTACTTTTTTTTTTTTTGGTGAGATGTTTGATAGAAATGATTATTTCAAACAACTCACAGTTTGGAGGTAACTGATTTTAAGGTTCACATGAAAGAAATGTAGGTTTTTGCTGAAGATGTTAGAACTTTTAGCTGCTTTTGTGAATTTCTGCTTTGTGGTGAGGTCTGTGTTGAAGTGAAACCAGTGTCGCAGCTTGCAAAAGTGGTCTGAATTCCAGCGTGAGAAAATTTTAGTCTCTAATGGCTGAAGGAAATACTTAGCTATAAATGATGTAACTTGATAAGAACTAGTTTCAAAGTAAAGCTAACATCATTATTATACTATATAACAATATTCATAATATGGGTTGATGATGTGTTTTTTGGATCTCCAGCATAACAAGAAGAAATGCATATACTATCTGTGTAGTACACAATTCCTCCCCCACGTGTGTGCTTTAAAAATCTTAGTAATAAATGAGAAAGGCTAAGCCAATATCAAAAAAGAAAACAGCATGAACAAGAAGCTGAAAAGAACATTGAGCATTTTCATGTAATCTCAAATAGTTTTCTAGAAGAGTCTACTGAGAGACAGTGGCTGCCCTAGGAACACAGCTTGTATGTCCTTGAACAGTCATGCTGTACCTTGAAGACCAGCTGGAGCACACTGCCCAGATAGTGAATGCTGGGCATTGAAGCCTTTATCTTCCTTTGGGTGCTGACTTAGGAAGTGAATATTATACACTACCCCCACTTACAGACAAGAAGACAGAGTCAGGGAAATTGGTGTGGCCAATTATCTGGTATAACAGCTAAGATCTTATTGGGTCTAAGATAAGAGGAACTGGGAGCAGTGTCCTTTCCGGTCTTGGAAGTGTAATCCCTCCACCTTCTGACTATTGTGCTTTGGAGACAGAGGCTCATCTATAATTCTCATTAACCTGGAAGCCACTCAGTACCCCAGGATAGCCTCAATCTCATGGCAATCATCCACCTCATCCTCCTGAACGCCAGTGTTGAAAGTAGGCCCCGTACCCAACTACTGGTTCCTTCTATGCTTGTGATCTCTCCCCTTCGAAGCTCCATAGGACAATTCTTCAAGAGACTCCTATAAATGGAAAGAGCGTTGGGTGATTTGACTCATTTGTCTCATACGGTTCAAGGCTGTATTGTAATCTCTGTGACAGCCAGACTATGGACGTTCATTACTTTATAAAGTACCTATCAAACATATGCAAAACTACAAAGGGATGCCATGCAAGTCCTTGAATGGTCATTGTTGCCTAGGAAACTTTGTAAATAGATTCAAGATGAAGATACCATTTTGGTTTTCTGTTAGTACATAAAGTGTACTAAATGGTGTATATGCCCACAGACTAATTCCTAGAATCTGTGACTATTGCCCTGTAATAGGAGCAAACGCTGCCTTAGGTTGAGAGAAGAGGCCTATTGTGGCTCATCGGAGAAGAGACCTTCTGATAAGTGGAAAGAAAAAGGTGGAGAGAGGCACAAAGATGGAGAAAAGCACAAAGGATAGGAAGCAGAGGCAATGAAACCTCACATCAAGGAACACCTAGATCCCGGAGACTGGAAGAAGCATTGAGTGGGTTCTGAGGCTCAGGAAGAAGAGTCTGGCCCTCCTGAGAGCTTCTGAACTTCTAGCACTATGAAAAATAAAAGTTTATTGTTTTAAACCATCAAGTTTGTGGAGATTTTTGTTACAGTGTCCTAAGGAAGCCATGATAATCTCTTACAGTAACATTTCTGAAGTTAAATTAAGTTCCTGGCAAAATGAAGAGGCCTTTGGATCAAATGACATAAAGGATGTTGTACATACAAGATTTTTTTCCTGAGTAACTTTTCCGGTCCTGTACAAAACAAAGATGCATTGTGATCCACAAGACTCTACTATTTCTCACCATCTTTGGCTACAGAATGCACCTTTAGCTTCCTTTGCAATGCATATTACCATATCATATAGATGCTAACACTCAACAGAGCAAACTTCTGGGGTCTGTGATGCTTCGAGTCCTTTTGTAATCCAACAGAGTAGAGGTGTTAGGAGAGGTACAGAGGGCATTGTTCTTGTAGTGTGCACACAGGAAACCACCCTAAGGAGAGTGGAATGCTTTTACAAATATCTAATGTTTGCTTGGCACAGCTTTTCGGGTTGAGCTTTGCAAATCTTCCTCAGGCTTTGTTTTCCTGGTTGCTGTGGAGTCAGTTCATGTCTCAAGGCAAGCCGGGGCTAGGCTGGGGGGAAACCACTGAGGAATGAAATGAATTTACTTGGTCTCCAGGTGGATATGAGGGGAATGGCTAGTTCAAACCATAATGTGGAATATTAATGTTTGGACACATCCCGTTGCTACTATTATTTTTTTCCTGCTCCAGTATCTTGGATTTTTCTCTCTTCCAAATGTCAAGAACAGATCGGTAGCTCAGGGTATAGCTCGGTTCAGTTGTATCTGAAAGAAACAGACATTGTATTTGTTTTGGCAAAGCTATCATCATTTACCCCTGCAGCGAAATGGAGGGGAATCAGGAAGCCCAAGGACCGGACCTCATAATAGGACAAACAGAGCTCCCAGCAACTAAGTCCTGGGTTGGGGTAGTGGCTTGAAATGTTAAGAAGTGAATAGGTCTACATGTTTTGATTTCTTATTTCTCAAGTCATAGACGATACTCAGAGAAACAACTCAAGCGCATGAAAACATTTCCGTGAAGAGAAGACCATTTCCGGCAAGTTTGCTTCGCAAGACAGTAGGAGTGGAGCAGAAAATGCTAGAAATATTATTTTCCCAGCATCTTATTAGCTTGACCTTATTAGTTATTTATTCATTTGCTTGTTTATGTATTTATTATAGGTGTACATGTGTTCATGAATGTATGTACATGTAGGTGAATGTTCACTCACACAGGTGTGCACGGACAACACTATCTTCTTTAGCTACTTTCCACTTATTGTTTTTAGTTACATGCCACCACACACAGTTATGTATTTATTAATTAATTGAGAAGTGGGAACCGAACTCAGGTCCTCCTGCTTCCAGGGAAATCCCTGTATTGGCAGGGCTATCTCCCTAGTCCCTACTTTTTCCCCCACTCCATTTTCAAGATTTCAAGACTGCATGCCTTAAATTACAGCTACTCTAAGAAATCGCAATTATCTTTAATTTTGTTTTTCTCTCATGTTCTGCCACGCCATCTACGTTTAACTTTGTCTTCTCTATGTTTCCTGTTCTGATATGGTTCCCATATGTGCATTTATAGTCCATAGAAATGACTTTTTAAAATTTTTATATGCCATTTTTCCTCTTTAAGGAACTAGAGTTGTGTAGTAGTTATTTTGTATAGAATAACACCTTGCTCCTCAGCCATAAAGGTACCACCTGTACCTCAGCCTGGAGGACCTCACACTACATGTGATGTCTCACATGAACCATTTAATCTTTGTGACCTCTGACCTTAAGTACCTGTAGACACAATGTTACCACACAAATCCACACTACTTACCCTTCCAAACTTTCCCCTCATAGTCCAATATAAAGCAAATATTAAGTCCAACCTGTGATAGGTTGGAGATAATTGTCTTCCTGGAAACTGAGTTTGCCTGATGCAATGAGTGTGTGAGTTTGTATGCAGACTTGTGTGTGTAAGAGAGTGATATGTATGTACTATCAAACATAAACAACATGATACATACTCTCCCACAAGTCAGCCGGTAAACACTTTAAGTCACTTGCATGTGGGGTACATTTGACACATAGGCCAGGAGAGATCATGAAGTGAGGCTGTATATGAGTTAGCAGGGCATCTTCCCATCTTGTCCATGAAGAGAGAGAGAAAGAATGACCTTCAACATAGAATGTGAAGAAATTCTCTTTGCAAAGAGAAAGGGTGAACTTCTCCTTTACAATGCTGGAATGTGAACTGATGATGTCAATAAGGAATCATCTCAAAGGTCTCTACCATTGGGTCTGATGCTATTGTCTAAATATTTGTGTATCTGAAAAATTCATATGCTGAAAGCTTAATATCTTGTGGTATTAAGGGACCTTTGGGAGATGAACAGGTCAACAGTTTTGTGAGTGGGATTGATGCATTTATAGGAGAGACCCAAATGAGCTTGTTTGCCTGTCCACTGCATTTTTTTTACTTCTTTTTACTTTATTTATAATTTGGCTTTTTTGTTTTTAGATTTTTAAATTTTATTTTCTGTGTATGAGTGTTTTATACACATATATGCATGGACACCATGTGTGTTTCCAGTGCCCACAGAGGACTGAAGAGTGTGTCAGATTCCATGGAGCTGGAGTTATAGATAACAGCTCTCAAGCACCAAGTGGGTGCTGGGAACTGAACTTGCATTTTCTGCAAAAGCAGCATGTGTTCCTAGACACTGATCCCTTTTGCTTTCTTGATTCCAACCAAAAGTTACAAAAATCCTAGAAAACTATAAGCAGAGAGCCCATCCACATCTTTGTTTCAATACCCATTACCTACAAAGCTCAGCCAAAAGCATGTTCATTTTAGCATTAAATTTAGCAACAGTTAAGAAAGCAAACCATGGATAATGTTCTTACTTGCGAGAGATGTAGAAGTTAAGAGACTGCTTTTATCTTGGGCTTTTATTCCCTTAACTTTTTCCAGTTTTATAAGAATGAAATGAATCAGTATAAATTATGTGTAAGGAAGGGACACAGCCTGATTTTTAGAATGTCAATGACGCATAGTATTTGCACCTGTTTATGAGGCATTGTATGATAACCACATAACTTCATACAGTAGCCATAATCACATCACGTTAGTAGAATTCTGACTTCTTGAACACTTGTGTCTCTGTGCTGGAAGGTCAGCCTTTCAATCACATTTAAATACAGTGACTTGCTGGCAGGTGTGTTTAACGTGCTAGGCTGCGGAAGTACCTCCTCCTTTTTTATCTGGCCTCCTATTTCCCACCCTCCCTGGCCTTTATGATCTCTAAAGACCACTGTTTTCCCCTCTTCTATTAGGTCAACTTTTGCAGCCTCCACAAATGAGAGCATGGGATATTTGTCTTCTTAAGCCTGTTTTATTTTATGGAACACAATATCCTTCACTTCCAGGCCTATTCGTTAGGATTTTGTGCATATTTTGGTACAGTTAGCATTTACCCGGTTATCTGGAGATGGATTTCTATAGACGCGTGTGGGACCACGGCAGAAGGCAGTGGCAGACAGCAGGAGATGATGAATCTGTTTCTATGTAGAAAAAAGCTTTTTTGTCGGATGTGTATGGTTATGATAAACGGAGAAGGTTATGACTATAATAGCAGAGAAGGCAAGAAGAAAGAGAAAGGCAGAAAGAAAGGAAAAAGAGAGGCAATGAGAGAGTTCCCAGGAGAAACAAAGAGAGAGAGAGAGAGGGATTCAGAAGTGGGAATCTTGCTTTCAATGAGCTTTGGCATCAGAGCTCAGAGGGCCTGACTTTAGAGGCTAATACTATTGCCACAAAGGACAAGATTCCATGCTTTTTACTACTGAAAACTAACCTATCTAAAATCTACATTTTATTTATCTATCCATATATATTCTGTTTCATTAACTAAGTGAACACTGCTGAGTGCTGATCTCCTTACTTCTGCCTAGGACACATAACTCTTTGGTGGCTTTAAAGCTGGTTTATTATCTGATTTTTCTAACTTCCCTCACATATTCACAGAATACCTGGTAGGTGTTTGCAGGGGTACATTAGTGTTTGGCGGTTGAATTCAATTGGTTACCTAATGACCTAAGGCCAGGGAGATGTCAAAATATTTATGAGAACCTTTTTTTTTTAATGTTTAAAAGCCTGAGAAACATAGGCTCATCGGAGCTGTTAGTTTTTGTAGCAAAGGTGGATATTGGTGAGGATATCCATAGCTGAGGATAGTCTAGGCCTTTTCAAAGCAACCAGCCATATTAGGAGAGAAGTTGGTGGCTGAGAACAGATAGGCTAATCCTTGAACAAAGGTGATGCCTGAGACTCTAATACTCTAAGAGAAGCTGGAAAAAATAAAAAAGAGCCAGAAGAAGCCAATTATCAGCCTTGACAGCGTGGGGATCCTATGAAATGTTCAGTTTAAAATAGGCAGTGCTTTACTGCTTGAAGCAGTGCTTTTGGTATGTGTGCTCTGCTTCTAAAAGAAAGAAGCATACTTAAGAAATAACCCCCAAGAAAGGATTAAACTTAAGAAGGTTCCATACCTTCTATAGCTAAGGTTTGGGGCAAAGGAAATTGTGGTTTCTGTAGATGTCTTCAGGCTCCAAACCTTTGACTCATTGAAGAAAGGTTTAATTGTGTTCAGAAAGGTCAAGTTTCTTCACACAGGAGGGAGTGGTGTGCTTGCAATTACTGCCAAGTACAAGAACTAAAATAATAATAAAAAAAGTCAGGAACTCCTAGTGAGAATATACAACTGACTTCCACCCCTCCAGTAGTCCCAAACTTCATGTGCCAGGTGCTATAGGTGTTGTGGAGTAGCTGAAGAAATCTGTCTTCTGGAAGTTTCCAAGCTAAAAGAAATACCATGAAACACCAGTACTTAAGCAGTATAAAGTTATTTCAATTATGTATATTTTTTCTAACTTATCATTAATATTTTAAACACCTCCCCATTTCCCCTCTCGATGCTCCTCTCTCTCTTCTATGTGAATCTGTGGGATCTACAGAGAACTTTCAGGTAAGTATTCAAAGCAGGATGAAGTTTCTGACTGCTAAGACCTTGGTCCTCTCTAGTAGCATGAATTTGGATTGTAAGACAGAGACTCTGAGCCAAATATTGAGGGAAGGCTGAAATATCAGAGAGAGAAAGCACCACAGGCAATTCTCACCCAGCTGTCTTTCAACTTCCTCAGCCTCACTCCTGGTCATTTCTGCCTCTGCTAGGTTCCTAGGAGGCCTTATATACCCGTCTCAGCTGTATCCCATCCAGATTAGGATTAAAGGTGTGAAGTACTTTATTTTATAGCTAGCCTTGAACTCACAGAATCAGAGGAGCTTCTGTCTCTGGAGTTATGGTATTAAGGGTGTAGGTCACCACTCCCGCTTTCCCTGTGCTGGGATTAAAGGTGAGTGCTATTGAATCTCAGCTGTTTCTTATTGTACTCAAGGATCAAGAAATTCCTGAGCTGTCTGCCTAGAATTTGACTGTGTGCTCTCTCTCTCTATTCAGGTTTTATTAAATATGTAATATATCACCACAGTCCTCTGGTTTATTGCAAACCTTTATAACTAGGGGAGTTGCCTACTTAAACACAATCCAGTCCAGCAAGCACTGTCAGCAATAAAATAGGGACAGTTTATAGTAAAATAAATGTTAAAGACTTAAACTCTGTTTCCTCATAAAATATGAGTTCACTGGATGATGGATCCACAAATGGAATAGTATTAATCTAATGAGTGTTAGTAGGCAACATTGTATCTTTCAGAACATTAAGAGACATGAGTTAGAAATTGAATAGAAATATATAGTATTCCTATTATAACTATTTATGACTACTTTCTGTTCTTGTTTTCTCCACTGTACTAGAAGTATATAATGGTTTGGAAAGGCTAAAGTTCATATCATAGGCAATTAAAAGCACTGTTTATATCTTTGACACTTTCCAATAGATACAGTTTTTTGGAATGTATGTATGAGTATGTGCATGTGTGTGCAGATGCACTTGTATGTGCTTGTGTTGATAGGACAGAAGACAACTTTCAGATGTCTTTCTTTAAGTGCTGTCCATCTTGATTTCTTGAGATAACTTCTCTCATTGATTTGGAACTCACCAAGTAGATTAGGCTGTCTGGTTAGCAAGCTTGGAGGATCTATTTCTACAGCACTGGGGTTACAAAGAAAAGCCATCACACTCAGCTTTGTTAGGTAGGTATGGGGGATTGAATATAGGTCCTCCTGATTTTAAGGCAAGTGCTTTACCAGCAAAGTTATCAACACAGCCCTATTAACTTAATTTAATCTATTTTTTTTTGAGACAAGGTCTCACATATCCATACTGGTCTGAAACTTATTATATAGCCCTTGTTTATGTTGGATCTATGGAAATTCTCTTGTTTACTGAGTGCTGGGCTTGCAATGCTACTTTTAACTACAAATAAATGTTTTAAATGTAGTTTCTTTTTTTAAACCACTCAAGATATGTCATTTCTAACACACAACATTTGATGCATAATCACTGACAAGTAGATGGCTTTAAAGTGTTACATGTGATCCTCTGGATGTGATGATTTTCATGGAAGAAGTACTGTCTTAGATTCCTAGAGACATGTGGGGCAAGTTTTTGTGTTTGTTGTGTGTGTGTGTGTGTTGTGTGTGTGTGTGTGTGTGTGTGTGTGTGTGTGAGAGAGAGAGAGAGAGAGAGAGAGAGAGAGAGAGAGAAAGAGAGAGAGAGAGATAAAAGTGGGGGGGTCTGTTTATCAGTTAGATATCTTAATTGCCCCACCATTGTGGCACAAGTCTGCTTTTTTGTTTGTCAAGATGAGTAGGCAGACTTCTGTATCCAGATCAGTGTAGTTACCAATTGGTTCAAAAACATGACAAAAAAACCTACAACAGTGTTATTCATGCCTAGGTTTTTTCCCCCATCCCCCCATTTCCTAAGGAATACTACTTAACTAATTACACAGAATTTGCAGTATTTGCAGTTTGCAAATTAATCACCTAGAGATGATTTAGTATATAGAGATGATGGAGGTCAAATGTAGGCTGTGTGCAAAGACTATGCATATCATTGTACACAAAGGATTTGCACAGGGGTCCTCAAGGATCCTGAGGGATGACTTTAGTCTCTAAGAGGCCATAAAATGCTAAAAATCCTAGTTGGGCCCATTAAAAAACTCTGGAAGTCATTATGACTGCATGCAAGTGAAAACTGGCGCATGGCTACTTCTCCTAGCGAAGATTTGTGAAAACCTTCAAGCGACTACTAAGTCTAGTAATCCTGTATCTATAAATTTGTCCTGGGAAAAGGACAAGCACAATACCATGGAGAAAGCATGCCTATGTTTTAGGCAAGATGCTAGAGACTTTCCCAAGTTTAGCATTGCTATTTCCTCCGTGTTATGTCCCAGATAACTGTCCTGTTGGCTCCCCCATAATATGCCTATAGTTGGTATTAATCACTAGCAACAGATTAAATGGTTTATATTTATTAATGGGTTTAAATGAAACATTCCCTGATATAAGAGCTTGAACAGCTGGCAATTTCTGGATAGTTGGACTGGTCCCCATGGCTGAAGCAGCAGCTCCTTTTTCCAAAAACCCAGAGAGCAAGCAAGAAGAGAGCCAGAGTGAACTGGGCCTTAAAATGGCCTGGCCATGCCCAGTACACTAGGGCCCCAAGGCCCCAAATCCATACCTCTCAATCAAGGTGTTACTGCCTGATTCTCACTACAGCATGCCTCCCCCTTTTGCTGTGTAAGTGCCTCAAGATGTTGGTTGAAAATACAAAGATGGGTGTAAAATTACCTTCTAAGGGTTTAACTTAAAGACAGCTTTTCAGAACAACAGCTATAAATTAGGGGCAGACAGGAGTTCCTTAAGGAATTAGAGATTAGGGAGGCTACGTGGGGGAAAAATTTAGAGAGAGCAGCAGAGTCAGGGGCTTGTAGCCAAAAGGGATGCTGCTGAAGAATGTTTCTGGAGACAGTTGCTAGGCAATGTGTTTGATATAAGGCTCCTCTTCTCTTCTTGCAATAATATCATCTGACAGATAGTTAAATTTTGATCAAAGAATTAAACAGAAAATTTTGATATAGAAAAGGAGAATAGTGTAGTAAGTAGAAAGTAAAATATATCTCTGGTCCTAACACACCTCAAAAAGAATCCTGAAATGCAGTGTAAGGAGAATAAACCAGAGAGGAGAGGAGAGAGGGGGGGAGGGAGGGAGAGAGAGAGAGATTGATTTTCATATCTGTAACAAGTCTTGGTTTTGAAAAACTGGGGCGGGGGAGTTCTCTACAAATCGGTAAGAAGTTAAATAAAAATAAAAGTGATCAAAAATAAGAAGGAGAAAATCCCACTGGAGAACATATGGATGACTAGCAAATATGAAATTAATTCAATTCCATAAAGATATGCAAACATAAACTAAATCTTATATTGAGACACTATTTTATACCCAGCAGATGGCTTATGTGTATGTGTAGACATCTATGAATGTATTTGCTTGTCTTTTGCAATATCAGGTCCTTCTAAGAACAGAGATCAGTAGGATCTTGTAGTATAACGATCAGCACTTGTTTGTCACAGTCACCATGGAGAACAATTTTAATAGTATACACTGCATGAAACTCCTCTCCTAGGTGCATTGAAAAGACACTTTCCAGCTCTTTGCACAAAAGATAAGGCTTTATATTGTAGCCCTGTTTTTAATAATGGAAAAGCTAGTAAGATGTATCTTGCTTGTTGCTAAGTAAAAGACTCCATAATGATGTTTTTGTCCAACGGAGGGACATTAATTAGTGTCACTTTCCTGGTTCTCCCTTGGACAGGAGAATAAGTAAAGTACTCCTACGTGTGATTTAAGAAAATGAAGCAGCATGCTGAGTTTCTTTCTTTTTCTTGGAGGTGCGCCATCATGAGGGAAGGGCAAAAATGCTTTGCCCATCTCCTGTAGCATTATTGGTTCTAGTGTTTCCCTGGGTCCAGGGAGAATTGCCAAAAGCGACCTCAGTATTGTTGAAGTTTTAGGGTACAGCATTAGAGAAGTTATTATTATTGAAGTTGTTATTATAGAAGTTATTGTTATTATATTATTATTGAAGTTTTAGGGTACAACATTTTGTGGGCTCACTGGACCACAAAAAAGATCTATTGTCCAGTTTAATATTTACTCATAGAAAATGAAATAGTTTGGTCTCTGTCACATTTTCTGTTCTCTTTTAAATGAGTCAGTATATTTGTTATGTATTGGGTTCTTAGACCTTTATCACTGGAAATTAAGCAATAAACAGAATGTAGGAAGAGAAGAACATATGGAATAGAGATGCTATTAGTGTAGGGAGAGGTAGATATCTCTAAATAGACGCCTAGGGCATCCTATGCTATTCTTTGGACATTTTATCTTAGTGAGTTCCTTCAACCTAAAGTGCCTTTGCCTGCCTTTGTGTGTGTGTGTGTGTGTGTGTGTGTGTGTGTGTGTGTGTGTGTGAGAGAGATCTGATTGAGAAAGGCAGAGCTGCGTAAGTGCTATTTGGCCTGCCTTCATGGAGAAAGAGCCACTGAGATGATGCCACACCAGCCAGAGAGGATCCAGGCAACTGTTTTTATCTATTTAGTCACATCTGATGCCCATCACATTTTAAAATAAACATAGTTTTGATGCTACCCTCCCTCTGTTGCCTAAAGTGAGATGAAATAAAGGAGAACTATTCCAAATGGCACATAGTTTGCTATTCTCCTAGAGATAGTGACAATTTTTAATGGGTGCCCTCCACATACAGTATTATGGTATTTCTTTGAATAATAGTTAAAGATACAAGCTCTAATTATTCTGTAATACTCATGCACATTTTATTGAGATGTTTGTTCTTGACAATTTAATGTGATTAAGAATAAATGAGGGCATAAACCCGTGAGTGTGCTCATCAGAGGTTTCCAGAGTTGATGGCTTGGGGAAGGAGAGACCTGCTTCTAGGCCCCAGGGAAAAGCAGTTCCCTTCCTGTTTTTTTTTTTTTTTTTCTGAGAAATGGTCTCTGTCACTTTAGCTAACATCAAACCTTCCAGCACCAACTTACTATCAGTGAATATCCAGGGAGCTTCTAGAGTTCTTTGGATTCAGTGCTGGGTTGGAATTACCAAATCATTCAGCTTTGTGGACTGAGAAGATGCTAGGTTAATAGCATAAGCTAATCATAATAATAAATAAATATAATAATAAATAAAAATTACCTTCTATAATATACCAGAGAGAGAGAGAGAGAGAGAGAGAGAGAGAGAGAGAGAGAGAGAGAGAGAGAGAGAATTCTGATCTAGAGAACACCAACTAATATTGTGTTCAATGCCCTCTGCAATTAATTATAGTAACTCATATGAAACTTGGATGTAATGGCTGGAATCAGAAGATATTAGGTCTGCTGAATTTACTGAATCTGACAAATATTTACTGAATCTGACAAATCCAGCAGGTGCAGAGACCTATATCGGGAAATCAGAATTTAGCCAGGTAAACACTTGTTATGCCAAGGAACTGAATCCCATCGGGGTGTGGCCAGTTGCGGAGACCCCATGGAGGTGACTCTCTCTCTTGGCCCCAGCGTGTTCTGGGAAGAAGCTCCATCACATTCCCCTTGCATGCCTCAGTTCTTCTTTTCATCCCATCAGAATTTCCTTTGTACTGTATATTACTAGATTATATTAAAAAAAGTTAACAATCATTCTGCAATAGAGACCTCCTGCCAAAAATCAGGCAGAGAGAGCCCAGGTTGGAGGTCTCCATCCAGTCCTTCCCCATGGAGTTCAGGAAGCCCCAGTGGAAGAGGGAGAAGAAGAATTATGGATGCCAGCGGTGGAGGACACTGGGAGAAACATTGGAGTTTACACACAGAGACTGAAACAGCAATCCTTGGGACTCCTCACAGTGGAGGTGTCTCTGACTCTCTTGCTTGCTCTTGAGACCCTTTTCCTCCTACTGGGTTGCCTCGTCCAGCCTCGATGTGTGGGTTTGTGCCTGGTCTTATTGTATATTCTTGTGCCCTGTTGGTTGATGGCCCTGGGATACCAGCTTTTTTCAGGGGGAAAGGCTGAAGATGGGGAGTGGATCTGGGGGAGTTGGAAGGTTGGGGAAACTGGGTAGAGTGGAAAGAAAGACGAGAAGCTGTAGTCAGGATAAATTGTATGAGAAAAAAATAAAAGGAAACAAAATAAAGAATCCCAAATTTCTGTTCCTTTTACTTACCCAGAGCTCCAGTCAGTGTGGTAATAATTAAAAAACGCATTCTTACAGAATTCCAATGGCTTTAGGTATAAGGTAAATGCATTTCAACACTGTTCAAATTTATCTGCCTACAGACATGTGGGTTCACTCATTCTTGTCTTTTATAGCTCTCTGTACATTTACTGATCAATACCAAGAACATACAGATACACTTCCTATATTTCCATCCTGAAAAGTACACAGTGAGAAGGGACACATTATAAGAAAGGTCAACGTCAGACATTCTCAAACAAAACAAAGCAAAGCAAAAAACCTATTTGTTTCAAAGTATTCGACACACAAGCCTCATTTAATATACAGGTATTTATCCTTCATGGGCCTCAATAATGACTTGTCAGTTGTGTTTGTGGAAGCCAGTCTCTAGCAGCGCGTGCTCTTGTAGTCCAAGGCTACGTGCCAGCTCCCAGTGTGGCAGGCTTCCTGGCACACAATTTGGCTGGACATTTCGAGGTCTGTGCCATTGATGGTACATGAAGTGGAAAGAGCAGCTGTGTGAGGGAACAGGACACCTTGAGCCCACCCAGGAGCAGGTGGCAGTGAGAACAAAATGGGCCTGGCCCAGCAGCACATTCTTATTTAATTAAAAGGGGTGGGGGAAAGAAAAGAGACTTACATTAAATTGAGTTAGGAGATTTGATGTGAACCCCACCCTAACACTTCTGCTTCTATTTCCTTGTATTCCTGTCCTCTGTCATTTATGCTCGTGCTGTAGCCAAGGCAATGCTGTGTTTTATGCATTGATAATGCTCCAAGTCTGGGAATTCAGTTCAGACTTTAAATCAGCAGGAGAGCTTCGAGGTCCAGCAGTGCCTGTCCAGAGTTCCAGCCCAATCCCTGCCTGCTCCTCGTGAAACTCAACAAATCAAATGCTTTCAGTTCTTCTACATTGCTATGGTCGCCTTTGTTCCTTTTCCTTGGCAACCACACATCATTCGGGTTGGAACATTCACTTAGCTCGTTCCTATTTTTCCTGTAAGACTGCTCCTCATGAGCCCTGTGGACTCTGACAAGCATTTGGACTCTCGGTCTAGAGTTTAGAAGCTATGAATAAACCTTGAAAACATTATATATGTGTGTCTCTCTAACATACAATGTTAACTGGGCAAAGTAGAATGTTCTGATTCTCCTATTAGCAAATGTTTAGACTGTTATACATATTGGAATGAGTTCTTCCATCTCTCTCCCTTCCCCAATTTGGGAAATTAAACCATGGCCTTGTGTGTACTATATAAGTGCTCTTCCACTAAATTATAAACAAACCATTTTTTTTTTATTTTAAGAGTGAACATGCTAATTTTCCAGGCTAATTTTGTAACATTGGGTAGCCCAGAATCCCAAGTCCAACTTGTGATTCAACTGCCTCAGTCTCTTTAATAGCTAGCACTATGAGTATACACTATAGGCTTTTGTTTTGTTTTAGACACAAGGTTTCTCTGTGTATCTCTCGCTGTCCTGGATCTTGCTCTATAGACCAAACTCATAGAAGTTTGCCTGCTTCTGCCTTCCAAGTGCTGAGATTAAAGGCACGCACACTACTGCCTGGCAGGCTTTGCTTTCTTAATGATGCTAGTGTTGAGCATATTTCAAGACACACAGAAAGTGCATTGTGTTGAGAGGTACTTTTAAGGTGACTGGAGAGACAGCCGTGGGTGCTGGGAACCGAACTCTTATATTTTTGGTTGTGAGCCTAGCCTTTAACGGCTGAGCCATCTCTCCAGCCCTTGAGAGGTACTGAAGTCCATTTAACTAGCAGTTACCTACCACCTACACTCCATTTAAGACAGGACATTCACTGTTGCTATATGGCAGAGATTTGGTAGCGGTTGCTTGCTCTAATAGAAAAGAGTATTTCAAGTGAGTATATAAGAAGTGCCATCCACAGAACAGGTTGATACCAACTCTAATTCTACTGTGAACCTCCATTTTATATAACCATTCTTCCTCAGGGGCTTTCTTTGCTTTTTGCCTAGTTAAACCTGTAAAACTCTGTAATCTTCAAAGTTATTTATAACACTAAATTGTGGCACCAAGCATATAATTCTTGTACTCAGGAGGCTGGAATGTTAAGATGCCTTGATTCTGAGGCTGACTTAGGCTACATGACAAGACTCTGTCTTCAAAACCAAATAACTAACCAAAGTTAATGATGAATATGTAGTCTACTCAAGCTTTTGCACGTGTTGATTTCACTTGAGAATATGGTTACTGTGGAAACTGTGCCGAAAAGCCCTGAAGAATGAAATCTGGAATATCTTTGAGCAGGAGGTCAGGAATACCAGAATCACTTCATTCATGAACAGTCTCGGCTAATGTTCAGCTCAGTTGGTTCAAGAGAATGCTTCTCAATTCTTCTACATTCTCTGCATTGTTTTTGTCTTCTCACCTCAAGGAAGGTCCCCCCCCCTTATGTGGGAGTCCTCTGCCCATGGGATCATTTTGTGTTAGAGTTAAGAATTACTCTTAGTGAGTGATGAAAAGAAAATGCCTAGCTGAGCTGGAAAGATCTTTGTTTAATGTCTGAATTTTGAACTGTTATTTCTCTATATACTCATCACCAAGCTCGTCTAAGTTTTCAGAGGACCATTAAATTTAGCTAAAAGTTACGAACTTGCTGCTATCCATTTATTTTCAAATACAGAATTAGGCACATATGCCAGCATTCAATGGCAGCCTGGCTATATAGGTCTTTGGTGGTCGGGGTCTTGAGTGTTTGGGTCTGTAACTAGAGAGACTGAGAATTT
Source organism: Sigmodon hispidus (assembly GCA_004025045.1). Classification (NCBI taxonomy): domain Eukaryota; kingdom Metazoa; phylum Chordata; class Mammalia; order Rodentia; family Cricetidae; genus Sigmodon; species Sigmodon hispidus. The sequence continues at coordinate 97,532 of PVIH01003273.1, read as the reverse complement.
GAAATAGCATGCTAAGTTTCTACTTACCTATTTAGCAATAACTGTTGGAGATGTCTCAGTGCACATGCACCAGGCAGAATAAAAAGAAAACACCTACTCCTTTTCAGAGTCAAAAGACAGTCAGAAACTAACACACATTTCCAGTAAAATTCTTCAGCAAGGTTGTTATAAAACTCTCTCTCTCCCTGTCTGTCTTCTTCTCTCCTTCTTTCTCATTAAAATTGTCCTTTCGCAAAGAATCCAATACCACATTCTACCAAAGAATGATCCAATTATCTAGTTCCAGGCAAAGAAAATTAAATCCAAAAAGTCCTATATTTGACACAACCTATCCAAAGAACCTTGAGTAATTAATTTCCTTGTTCTCTTTATGGCTTCATTATCCTCGGCAATACTCACATAAACTGGGGATCAGAGAACGCTGATTGCACCATGCTTCCGGCGGTCCAGGCTGTTAACATCGCAAGGAGAATGCTCCCTTTGACCACTAGTCGTCCTCCTTGTGCAGAAGATGAGAATGCTCCCCGCTCCCCCTCAACCGCAAAGCAAGTCCACTGCAATGCATTCAGTTGCCTGGGTTTACAAAGCACACAACTCACATCTTCACCTTCCTGATTTTCATTGCTTATTTACCTTCATATTTTCCCCAATTGTTTTGTGTATATAGATCCAAGTGAAATGTAAAATAAGTCCCCGGTTGTGATTGGGCATAAATGAATCCATGTTTTTGTTTGTGTGTTTGTTCATTTGTTTTTAAGTGAGGTGTTTGAGATATGCTGGAAACACATGTACTTACCCTTCTGGGCACAAGAATCAGAGGGACACGGGGAGGGGGGAAGCAGCTTCTTTGTATGTGCAGTTGCCTGTAAAGAAAGGGACTCGGTGTTGTATTTAAGTAGCTGTGGCTACTTAAAATGACTTCTGAAATGGGAGACATATTCAGTGAGAGTCAGTACTGGATACCCATTTTTTTTCAGGTAGTAACAAACTCTCAACTTCCAGGAAGGAAAAAAACAAAAAAGTGACTTGGTGTTTTGTGATGCAGTTTCCAATGAAAGGGAATTGAATTTGTAAAAGAGCAAATATACCCATGTGTATATATATATATTTTACTTTTATCTGCATTTATTTTATGCTGAATTTATTCTCGTGCCATAAGCTTTTGTTTCTTCAGTTTCTTCTGGGATATCTTCTTCTTCTGTGCAACCTCCTTTTCTGGCTTTGGAACAATTTGTTCCTTTTCAGTGAGGATCATCTCAATGTGGCAGGGGGAACTCATGTAGCGGTTAATCCGGCCATGAGCTCTGTAAGTCCGCCTGCGCATCTTGGGTGCTTTGTTCACCTGGATGTGTTCAATGACTAGAAAATCCACATCTAAACCCTTAAGTTCAGCATTACTCTCGGCATTTTTAAGCATGTGCAGCAAAAATTCAGCACTCTTTTTTGGCCACCGACCCTGTGTCCAGCCCCACTGTTTAGCCTGGGCGCATCTACCAACTCCACCATTATATCGCCGGAATGGCACACATTGCTTCTTTAAAGTGACATCTTTCAGATATTTGGTGGCTTTTCGGATATGCATACCCTTGATGGCTTGGGCAGTTTCACGGGTGTTCTTAAAGTGAACCCGAAGATTTGATCCTCTTGATTTGCATGATTTTGTAGGGTTTTCTGGGTCAAGAGAGTAACGAACCATCTTCGCAGGTCACCTCAGACCGCTTACAGGAAGAGGCCATGTGTATATTTTGATTCTAAGAAAGCTATTGGATGATCGTGTGTGTTCCTTAGAGTTAAGGGTTGAGAGACTGAAAATTATCTGGAAGTTAATTATTATCACTTTAACGTTGGGGGTTGTAGAAGTGAAAATGAATTTAAACTGGTATTTCCCTTGATGGCATATTTCTATATGTGTGAGGACAAGAAGAAGGTGGTAATGGTAACAGGAATAATCACATTAGTGTAATTACATATGTAGCAGCAACACATGTTATATTTCAATTAAAATATATTATTTACATATAATGCATATATTATGTATAGTAAAGCTTCACATGCCATGATATACATTTCATACTTATATAGCCTATTTATTTGTGAATTTTATAGCCTTAGATTCAACCAACTAAATATAAAAAGTGTTTGGAAAACAGCAGTGTTTTACTAAACATGTACAAACATGTTTGCCATTTTTTCCCCTAAGGGGTAATAGCTTTTATGTAGATTTATGTTGTGTTAGGCATTAAAAATAATATAGAGGTGATTTAAAGTATATTGAAGTATGTTGGTACGTCATATACAAACAGTATATTAATTTAAGTAGGAATTAAAAGAGCTGTAAATTTTGATAGCCTAAGGGAAAATAACTAGAGTCATTCCCTTGAGGGACAAATGTGTTTGTGTGTATGAATTTAAACATATAGATATGTGATATATATTGCAGCCCAGTATGTATTATGTTCATGTCTACTATACCTCTACAGCATATGTTTTACACTTTTGTTACTATGCATATAACACATCTTGTGTTATTTTGCTGCAATACAGTAATTGCTATAGTAATACTAGTACATTAAATTTCTTGGGCTTACTCTGTATTGAATACTGTATTTACTAAATTGTTTACTAAATTGACTTATTAAATTCCCCAATGAGCCTATGAGTCACTACCAGTTGTGATTATTCCTATGTGGCCCCTGGAGATACCAAGGACTAGAAAGAAAACCAAGGCCCGGAAGCTGTATAAAGTGGAGCCAGCATCAAAATCTGTACCCAAACTACAACGATTATACCCTGCTCTTCACTGGCCACAAAAATCAACTAGCTTTATACGAATGTACAATCCTTCTGTCTTCTGTGTCAACGTCCCAGAGCTAGAATCACAGATGCACACTACTACACCTGACAGCTCTTTGGCTCTGTATTGGCTACATATTGGTCATGTACTGGCTAGTGATTGTAATTTCAAAAACAGATTTGCTGGGACTAGATTTTGCTGGAAAATATCATTTGTGAAAACTGACTGATGCGGTGATATATGTTTAATAAAAATAGTCTGGAGTATTAGAAGACAGAGTTATATCTCCAGCTTTTTCTTTTGTTTTGTTTTTGTTTTTTGTTTTCTGTGTTAACAGTCCTGGCTGTTCTGGAACTTGCTTTGTAGACCATTTTGCCTCAAACTCACAGAGATCCTCCTGCTTCTGCCACCCAAGTGCTGGGACTCATATCGTGTACCATTACTGTCTAGCTTTCATGGCTTAGCTCTGTGGGTGACTCTCTGAATATGTGAAAAGCACACATGTTCTATTTTCCTGAGGATAAACTTTTACTCATGACAATTATTGTTAGATGTTCAGGGATGTGGAAAAGGGGATCTAGTTTATGGGGTTTATTCCTCATTAACTCAAATTACTTAAGAAAATATTTCAGTTCCCTTTAAAGTGAGCAGACGGAGCTAGGGAGAAGGCTGGGTGTGTGTGTGTGTGTGTGTGTGTGTGTGTGTGTGTGTGTGTGTGTGTGTGTGTGACAATGCTTACTTGCAGTGCTTTTGCTCTCCATCTAATTTTTGAGTCAAGGTCTCTCGATGGATTGAGAACACACTGATTGGCTAGACCAGCTGGCTAATAAGCACCCTGTCTTCATCCTGCTAAAGCTTGCCTGGCTTTCATGTAAGTGGGTGATAGGGACCTGACTTGGCATCTTCATGCTTGCGCAAGACTTAAACACATCTTCCCAGCTTCAACCTCAGTGCAAATTCAAGCCAATGACATCTTTTCTTATTTTGTTTTATTTCAGTACTGCAAAAGGAGTAGAGAAAGCCCAGAGTAAAAGAAGTCCTAGTGTAATACGTCTTTTAATATGGCCATGGCCTGGCAAGGGCTCTGCGACCAAATGGCCCCTGGTAAAATTGTCAAGAGAAATGGTAACGGTTTCTTCTGAGTTGGAGTATGAGTATTTATAAGTGATTTGTCAGTATGTGCAGAGACTAGCCTCCCACATGGTTACAGCCTGAGAGATTGCTCCCTACAGAGACCTCCTATCAAAACTGACTTGTCCCCCCCCCACAATCACATCTAATAAATACACTGTTTCCAGGCTGTCATAGTAATAGATAGAGAACCCCAGCTGATGCCAGTTCCATTGTATGTGTCTGTGTTTTCTGTCCTTTCTTCCTTTCCTTCCCACGCTGATGCAGGGTTCTAGGATCCTCACTGAGCTGGTCACTGTAGTACTAAAAATTGGATTCAGGGCCTTAGGCAAGCTACTACTCAGCTAAAGCCCTAGCACTAGTGTTTAAATTAAATATATTTGATTTATATTTTGCTATATAAAAAAGCAGATATAACATTAGAGGCTTTTTGTTTAGTTCATCTGAACTCTTTAACATTCATACTCTGTTATAACAATTGGAATGACTAACTGTACTTCCATATAATTTTTATATATTTTTGATTCTTGAGAATTTTATTTATTACATTTTGATCATATTCACCCTCCCCCAGCTCTTCTCATATCCACTTCCCTTCCATATTCACCCAAAGTTCTGACTTGATTGTTTTAACATCAAGCCCAGTTCATGTTGCTCATATACTCTTAAATTTCTAGCCTTTCTCTGGAGTTTGATTGATGCGCCAAGGCCAATACTCAAAGAAAACAGATTCTCTCACTTTGCTGATGTTCTATATCTACAGCTGTGTATTTGAAATACTTTTGTAGAATTGGTAGCCAAAGCTAGATGCTATTTTTTTTTAGATATCTGTGATTCTCTCTAAAACGTCAAAATAATTTCTAAGACCCCAAGATTTAAACCTTAGGTTCAGGGAGGAAAATAGCATACTTAAAATTATTTTATTATTACTGTGTGTGTATAGGTGTTTTGTTTACAAGTACATCTATGTACCATGTGCTTGTAGTACTCACAGAGGCTACAATCTATAATTGGAGTTATAGACTGTAGTGATTGTCATGTGGGTCCTGAGAATCAAATCTTGGTTCCCTGTAAGAGCTGCCAGTGCATTTAACCACTGAGCCATTTCTCCAGCCCAAACTCTTCATTATAATTAAATTAAATTGCCTTTGAGACTGATTCTCTCTACACAGCTTAGGTTGTCCTGGAACTCACTATGTAGAACAGGCTCACCTTGAACTCACATATAGTTACCTGTCTCTGCCTCCTAAGTGCTGGGATTAAAGTCACATGCCACCATGTCCAGCTCTAGTTCTAAGGTTCTCTGTTTGAACTAAAGTAAGAGTTCTAAATGTAGGTGCTGGGAATTGAACCCAGGGAACTCTGTGAAAGAGCATCAGGTGTTCTTAACCACCACACCATCTCTTCAGTCCATTGTTTAATATTTCTCAACTAGATCTATCAATAAAGTAAGACAATTATCTTAACTTCTGAATGAGAGAAAAATACCAAAATAAATAAGCAGGTTGGCTTTATGTGTGTCAAGAGCACTAACAGATTATATGTGTGATGTTTAATTGCCATTGTCAACTTGACTGGATTTAGAAACACCTAGGAGACACATTGGGTGTGTTTATGAGAATATTTCCAGGACAGGAAGACCCTTGGGCTGGAATTGCAACCTGAAGGCAAAGGTGAGAAGGATCAAAGCCAGATGAAGACTAGCATCCCGTATCTCTGCTTCCTGCCCAGTCCATGAACCAAGCTGCCCCTACCTCCAAGTCTTCCCTGATATGCAGAATACATTTCCCTGAACTGTTTATCAGAATAAGTTCTTTCTTCCTTCCGTAGTGGTCTTTTTTTTTTTTTTTTTTTTTTTGGTCAGAATTTGGTCATAAAGATAAGAAAAGAACCAGTACAATGGAGACTTTGAGAGGAGAGAAATTCCACTACACTGACAGGTACCGCTGATACTGGACGAGATAAATTTCTTGGCCTTGTTTTAGTAGGTCTTGTATTGGAGAACAAACAATGTAGAGTCTTTGTGAAATCTTACATTCCTTACACAAGTTTCCACTTGGAAGGCATTTCTCTGGCACAAGTAAATTCTAAACACAGTATACCTCTATATGCTCAAGTTAATATCAATTACTACATCTCTGAGAGTGAATTGGATGGAATGCACTAAACCAACATTCATTCTGTGTGTAGATGCACATCTGGGTATTCATAAATAATCCTTGGAGATTCTTTATGATGAGTATTTCAATTAAGGAAATGGTGGCCAACTTAGAAATATGACTAGTAGTGGCCAGCATGCTTTTGGTTTTATAGGAAAATTTGTTTAATAGGACTAGTCAAGGATTGCTGACATATTTGAAGAAATGTACCTTTTGGGGGATTTGCTTTTCGGTGTCAATTAAAATCTGCATCTTGTGAGCTCATAAATTTATTTTAATAAAAAGAAAACCCTTATCAATTTTATTGCAAACCAGATGCTAATAAACATTATTTAACAACAGGATCAGTGCATAAATAAATGACTTCTGAGTTAGGAACCAGAAGTTCCTAACTCAGGAACAGAGGCCATTCATCAGTTTTGTATCTGACTTACCAGTTGCATTTGGATGCCTATTGATTTTTGTTTCTTCTCTTTTATAATATGTATTTTTAAATTTTATGTGAATTGGTGTTTTGCCTGCATGTATAACTGTGTAAGGGTGTCAGATGTTGGAATTACAGACAGTTGTTAGCTGCCATGTGGATGCTGGGAATCGAACTCAGGTCCTCCGGAAGAATAGTCAGTGTTCTTAACCACTGAGCCATCTTGTTTCTTCTCTTTCAGCATTTATCATTTGCCCATTTCTTAGTGAACGTGATGAATACAGCTGTTCTTCTTACCTGTACTGTCACTTCTATGGTTCTGTTACCCGAAGTTCCCTCCTAATGAAAATATGAAATGAGAAATTCTCAAAACAAATCACACATCAGCTAAAAACTGGTTGCTATTCTGAGTGGAATGATGTAACCTCTGATCGTCCTTCTCCATCAGTGTGGTATGAATGAATCTTTGTCTAGTGCATCCTAACTGTGTATCTATTAACTCTCTGATTGTGTGCTTGGCATCCTGAAGCTTATTTTTAAGTGATTCTAATTTTTCTGAATAAGGACCACTAGGCACCAATGTAGTGATACTACCAACTTGGGTATGTAAAGAGGAGTGTGAAAATGCTTATTTGCTGAGAAAATCCTCAGCAATATTCAAGCAAAAGCCTATGATGCCCAGGGTAAGATCTACGAATCTATAAAGATAGAAAAAGGAAACTCATACTAGTTTTACTCTCATATATCAAATTGGTAAAATTAGGGTCACATGGTTAAATACAACAGAAATGGAATTACTTCTCATATGTAAGAAGGGAGAAACATTTGTGTGTGTGTGTGTGTGTGTGTGTGTGTGTGTGTGTGTGTGTGTGGTTTCAATACCATCCATGTTTCTGTCACCTAAAAGGGAAACTTAGCGTGCAACTTCTTGAACATAGAAGGCACTACTGTATCTAGATATTTTTTGTTTGGGATTTATGGAAAACCATCCTTTGGCAAGGGGTTTTCAAGTTTATTTTATGGTATGTTTATGGAGAGAATCTTTTTGTGTACAAATAAGTTTGAGAGAATGTAACTGCAGTCTAGTAAAATAACTACTTTCTTCTTGCTCGTACCTTTTTTTTCTCTCTCTCCTCTCATTCCTTTTTTCTCCCTCCCCAGATTTCTTTCTCTCTCTCTCTCTCACAACACTTCAGTTTTCTATTTCTTAACATATTTCAGCCTTGTACCATCCCGTTTCCTTCCCTGGGTTCCTTTCTTCTCTTGCTTACATTTTTAATCTTTCCCTGTGTTTTAAATACATACATGAACATCTCATTGGTCTTTTGTCCCCCATATATTACATGGTTGAATTCTTCCCATCCTGTACACCCACTTGGTACCACCTTCTTGGCATTGTGATGCTTTTCCGTCCACTGCAGATGTTTGGCTATGGACTGACAGACGGACCTTTCTGTGCTCCTGCTGCTCTCACTCTGTTCATCATAAAATGGACTAAATAACTATGCAGAATTATCAATGCTATTGTCCCCCCCTCACCCTTTATAGCTCCTCACTGGTTTTATACTGTGCTCAGCTAACACCAACCTTCTTCCCTGCCAGTCTTCCTGTTCTTTCTTCTCTCTTCCCCTTAGATGTCACCTGGTCCTCATCTACAGATTTCAGCATCATCGGTTTTCACCATCTTCCTCCAATGATTCACACTGCATCCACCAGAGAGTACTGTCCAGGGTTGCCTTCCTCTGTCTTTACATTCCAGTTCTGCCTACGCTGCAGTCTCCATCCAAATGGCTCCTGCTCAAAGGTACCTTGTGACCACCTAATTAATGACAGACCTACCAACCTTCAAAGGATGTAATTTTTCCCACACCATTCTAATGTTAACACTTTCGGAAATGGTTTGCTAATTTCTCCATTCTTCTCCAACTTCCTTTCTGTTCTATTTGTAGAACCTAGAACAGTGCCTGACATTCTACTCGTACCTGCTCAAAGCAGCCAAGCAAATCTTATGGACTAATGCATGAATTCTATGAATAATTAATCCTAATGATAATACCAATAATCAATTCTATTGTTTCCTCAAAACTCACAAATGGAAGTTCTGTGACTCATGCTAGGAGGGCAAAGGTTAAAGATCGTCTTTCCACTAGAATCTTGGAGTAGTTCCTAAATTAACGTCATCTGAAACCTCCCCAAGTCATTGCCAAGAGCTCTCAATGGATGAAGGCTGTGCTACTCCTGACCTTTGTCCGGAACATGATATATGGATGGGCAGAATTGTCTAAAATGCTGAGTGTGCAGAGTACTCCAAATGTCCTACATTCTTGCATCTTTGGTTGTGAGTGTAGGCTTTAACAACTGAGCCATCTCTCCTGCCCATCCTGCATTCTTTACACTTTAAATTGGATGAAAATCCACCATTCAGAGGCATTCAGGGTATCTTTATCCTCTTTTAGCTGGCATGAATTCCTCGAAGGATTAAAGCAAAGATAGAAGGGAGAAAAACGGTTCCTTTGGGAAGGAATTGAGCCTACACATAGGTTTTGTGTGGCCCAAACAAGTATTTAAATATTTGAACCATCTCCAACATTTCAAAATGAGGAGGTTTTCAAGTATTTCTCAGTTTTTATGTCAAAATCAAGCCTAAATTGCTCTCTTGGGGACAGTCTTTTGAAGAAGCAGTCACCCTCTTAGAGGATGCAGTCCCAGTGGATTCATAACACTTATTGAAAGCATTAATCTCTCTTTGTAGCTCCTTATCCTAGGTTCCTGGGTTCTTCTGTTCACAGTAACAGAGACCATTTCCTTCCCAGAAATTTAGGCAAAACTTTCTTTCAAAGTAGGAAATGGTGATTACTTTTAAATAGATCTATGATCATATTTATAGTCACCATAATACACTGGACCCAGATACACAATCAGAGTCTTGGAAATTTGTAGTCATCTAAGAAAGCTGACAGTCCATGGAAGAATGTCTTGGGTAACCTTTGGGATGTCTTTAAAACAGGCATCATCTTCTCTCTGCCAACTCCCATTCTCCCCCTTTCCTTGCCTCCATTCCCTCCTCTCTCGTTCCCTTTCTCAGAGGAGGATGAAAAGGATACTCAAAAAGATCACCCAGCTAGGAAATGAAGCAACTGTAGGGTGCAACTTACTAAAATTTATTTGGAAATGTGGAGTTTTTCTCTTCTGCACAAGTAGGTAGGACTCATGTACCAGCCTTTGGTATCATCAGTTTTCTAAGCACAATTTTCCAGGCTCCATTCCCTTTCCTGGACTCTGCCTCCACATCACCACCGTAACAGTCATGTAATATGCCTGCCTTTGCTTTTGCTTTCAGTTTTCTGTCCAGGCATTCTCATTGACACTTTTACTGCTCAGTTTACTCACTCTTGTCTCATTGGTCAACAGGTCTTAGTAGTGTTTTCCGTTTGTTTTGTTTGTTTAACCTTTTCTTCCCCCCCCCCCGGAGTCCCGATATCATGAACATGTGAATTTGGATATGGTTTACATTTATAAACTTAGTGGAAATAGTTTCATAATAGTTGATTTTTGAACTGAACACTAAAAGATAAAAAAAGATTTTACAAAGGCATGCCAGGTGAATGAGGAGGAAAGAGAAAAATCCTTTTCAATATTGATCAATCAAATTAGGCATTGTTTAGTGACATTCCATGTCCTAATGCTTGACAGACATTCTTCTCATTTAATATTCACAAAATTTTTATCAACTAAGCTTATTATTATCTACTTTTTACAAATTAGAACATGGGCATATAAAGATGTTACTTGCCTAAGGCCACAGGGTAAGTATGTAGAAATAGAATGCCTTTGATGTCAGGCATGCTAACATTTCCAGGGAGCAATGTGGGGAAATGTATCCTAAATTGTCTAAGTCATAGTGTAGTCTGTTGAAGAGAAGTAATAGAACGAAAAGATAACTATAGAAGTCTCTTGGGCATTAAGTCTGTCAATCATGTCACCGAGTAACATTTAATATTGCATACACATGGCAAGCACTGGTTTTACACCATATTAAATATAAGGAGGCTGGGTGGCAACTATGGATGCAAGCGAGTGCCAACAATAAGAGAGCCTTGCCAAAATGGCTTATGCAATTGCCACATCTAAAGAATGCAGCTGGAGATAGACACTGCCTCAAATGATGACTTGGGTAGAGTTAATTTGCCTAACTTTGGGGCAAACTGGGAGAAATGATAGTATCCAGCTGTCATAGTAGCAGGCTGTGAGAAGAGGGGAAGGAAGGGGAGGATGGGGAGGAGGCAGAAGGGGAAGGAGGGAAGGAGGGAGCTCATTGTAATAGAATAAGATATTAGAGCTTCAGTTGTACCAGGGAACATGAGAATACAGAGGGACAGATAGTAGAAGCCTGATTTCGTTACTGATGCGGCGTGGGGGGATTTCTCCCCTTGCCTCTTTTCAGTTTTTGCTCTTCTTGCTCTTCTTTTTCTGCCCCCTTCCTCCTCCATCATCTCCTCTGTCTTTACCTACTTTCTACTTATAAAGATACTTAAAATTCCATTTGGCCCACAGGTTAACACACTATAGTTTCCACCCTGAAATCCTTACACTGACAAAGATATTTTTACCATTGTAAAGCAACACATGGATGCTAGGATTGGAATCTGCTATCTTTATAGACCATATTTCTACTTGCAATCTATTGGTTAGAACCAGTGACATGCTGTCTTCTAGATGCAATTGCTTTGAAGAATATAGTCTCACTCATGCCTCAGAAGGAGAAGAGAGGCCCACAGTGTTAAGCAATGCACCTCTGAGCAATACTACCCAGACCCAGAACTATAAAACTGGCCCAGTCTAGATTGATGATAACAATAATGAGCTGTCTAGAAATTTTGGCTCTGGAGAGAGATTAATTTTGTCTTTGTTTGCAGACATTTTGCCTTTGTGACAAAGGAATGAGTTTATCTTACTCTGATAATATAAGGCCACTAATGGCTTGTAAGCAGATAGTGACACAGATTTGGTTTTGCTCTGCTTTTATCTACAGCACAACGAATGGATTAGAGATATATAAAGTTGTGTGGTGTTTGAAAACCACTCTAGTCTTGCAAGAAGAGGGCAGCAACTGAATAGGGATGTAGATAAAGAGAAAGGACAGGTTGAATGTAGTTTTGAGGTAGAATAAACAAAAATTGCTGGTGAATCCAAATGGGAGTTGAGCGAAAATGGTAGATCAAGAATGGTCAGTTTTCTTTTTGGGTGATGGATATCAGGACTAATCAAACACTAAACAGGTTGAGGAATATAGGGGAAAGGTGGTGTTTAAACTTGGTTTGGTTCCAGATTTCTTTGGGTGATCCAGTTGGAAGAGTATTATAGAGTGTTGAATATATTGATGTGTCTCAGGGAATGAGTCTATAGCTTGGACCTGGATCAGTTGAATCTGTTCACCCATTTAATTCATATTTTCATATGCACACTGATGAGTACTGTTCTACACACTGACAATTACTCATTCCAGCCTTCCTCCTTATTATTGATCAAATGATTCAACTCTTGGCTAAAGTTGATTTTTATTGTAACATACCACGTAACTGAAAACATAATTAGGCAAAAATCAGTAAATATATAGCAATTTTAAAAATGATGAGTAACAATGTTTACACAGCAGTGTATACAAAGCACCACTCAAACATGTATTTGCTCGTACAATCAGAATTGTTTCATCTCTTGCCAGTGGGATCTTCAAGTTGATTTTAGATTCATTTTACCATGATCTCAGTAGGACTGAAGAACTTCCTTGTTGATGGACATGGTGAAATGTTCCACATTCATCCTGATACTGCCTGTCTCCTGCACTTTTTTTTTCTGTGTGTGAGTTGGAAATTGTATTTCAGAATGGACGTCTCAATGCTCACTGACTCTTTTCATTAGCACAGATTTCATGTTCTTTTCAAGATAAATGAGAATCCCCAGTATCTTCTGATTTAAGTTCAAGTGTTTAGTTTTTACTTGACTTCTTTCCCCTAACTAGAGATAAAAGATGGGTATAATAATAATAATAATAATAATAATAATAATAATAATAGGGTCTGGAGAGATGGCTCAGCAGTTAAGAGCACTGACTGCTCTTCCAGAGGTCCTGAGTTCAATTCCCAGCAACCACATGGTAACTCGCAACTGTCTGTAGTTCCAGTTCCCAGTTCCAGGCAAACACCAAGGCAAATAAATAAAAATAATAATAATAATAACAATGAAGGAAGAGGATCAAAGGAAACTTTTGCCCCGCTTTTCTTATTTTGTGCCTCCAGATAAATAATGAACAAGGAGAAGTTTCTCTCTCCAGAGAAGCACAATGAAGGAAATGAAGGAAACAGACAAGCATCATTCTCTTTCTTCTGTTCCCTCCTCAGGAAGGAAGAAGACATTGAGTCTTGAGAACAGCTCAGAAAAGTCATAGACTGAGTTCCTTGACAGAGCAGTGCATCTCTTTTCACATAACTTTATCAAACAATCACGTGCGAATCTGGTAGTTTCTTAGAGCTAAAGACTGACAGAAAAAAGGGAGAACTGGGGACTTCCTAATGACAGCACTGGGTGCAATTAGCAAAATTCAATGGAGGGAAACTGAAGCTCTTCAAAGCAAGGCAGATGACTCAGGCTTTCTGACAAATATCAGGAGAATAAATGGAATATTTAAAATGGGCTTATGAGACTCATCAATTAAACCAAGGTTCAAATTAGCAAGTAAAGGCAAGGAGTTTTGTGTATATCTTATATCTCCTATTTGATTTGAGATAATGAAGAGGAGACTGTCTCAATGTTTCTGGCCATAGGATTCACCTTCTGCTCCTCTTTCCCCAAAAATATTTAGGACATTGAATGGGCTATTAGATACTCAATTTCCAATAGGCAAGGATTTCATTACAATAATGTTTATTATTAGTTTAAATTTTAATTTACTTTTATATTGTAAAAGATTTACATCATTATTTTTAAATTGTGTGTGTGTGTGTGTGTGTGTGTGTGTGTGTGTGTGTGTGTGTTGTGAGACCAGAGGCATTGGATTCCCTGGAGTTGTAACTACAATTGGTGATAATTCACTTAACATGGATGCTGGGAATCAAACTCATGTCCTTTGCAATTGCAGTACATGTTCTTAGCCACTGAACTGTCTGTCCAGACCTTTGCTGTTAACAATTACAATGATAATTAATAATGGTAACATGACTAATTTCATGACCTCCCTTATAGACAAGGGACTGTGGTGTAATCTCACTACTGTAGCCTCCTTTTTATTTCTATCTTACAGATGATGAAATAGAGGTTTTTGGGGAAGTTGAAGAAATTACTCACGATCCCATAGCTGATGTCAAGCTAGAGACTTGCACTAGAAAACATGAATGTGTATGTACAGATGTTATTGCCCTGAAGTACTTACTTCAACATTAATGTAACTTGAGATTTTTTTTCTGATTGTGTGCTCTTTGTTGCCATCAATATAATTTAATAGGAGACGTTCTGTCCTTTAAAATAAACAATATGAATAAGAACCCAAGTGAAATCCATACACCTACTATAGCAGAGGGGCTCATGCCTTTGAAATGACTGGAGTTCTGTTTTAAATCACTTGCCATTTCAGGATTGCTTCAGGGATCAATGGTGGGACAGAGAAATATTTGAGTCTAATAATATTAACCTGAATATATAAAATGTGCTGTCTAGGGACATAATGTACTTTTGCATTAGAGAGTAAGGAAGGAAAAAATTTGAAAACTAGAGCAGAGAGGTAGAAAGGTGAAGAGGAATTTAGGTTATGAAAATGAGAAGTCAGATTGGGAATACGCTTGACGAATAATTAGTGAGTAGGAGGCTGGGGTGAAAGCTGGGCTTGCTTACTTGCAAATTGCATAGTGCCTAGAACTTGGAAAGGCATCATGTACTTCATATAGCTTTGCTTTGTTTGTTCACGTCACTAATGACAATGATTCAGACACTCCTACTGGGTCTTAGGAGCCTAAGAGCCTATTGCATGGGATGATAATGCTCATCTTATCTCCTTTTCGTACACGACCACTAGGTTTGGGCATTTGACTAAGGCTTGCTGAGAACCACTTGGGTGCGCCTCTGACTCTGTTTTTCATTCAGGACACAGTTGAATTTGGCCAAGTAGTATCAAGATCCTGTCATGACAGTGTCTTACGAAATAAAAATGGGTGGGAGTCTTTGTTTTTCAGCAGCTGTCTTACATCTGTAAGCCAGCTAATCTCAGGGGGAGCACTGGCAAATGATTGCTTGATTATATTCTAGAAAATGCTTAGATATGCTTTAATATAGTAGGTAGATATACTTTGGATATTGTTTTTGCAAAATTATATATTAATTAAAGGTTGTATTCCATGCATGAAATGTAAAACAATATGGAGTAAATGACTGACATATTTTCAGTATTGAACATGCATTAAGTAATCTGTAAGATATGAATAAGAATACCCAAGGGTAGGTTAGAACTACTAAACCGAATTCTAAAATCTCTGTATCGCATGGCTCACTTAAATCAGTTGTCAGTAGGTCCTGCCCCTCTGTCAAACATCCAGTGTTTCCAATGTCTGTGGCTACCAGTCTGACTTTCCCCCAAAATTTATAGCACAGAGATCAGAAGGTTATGTCTCTTTCACATTTATCTACTCTTGTTTTACTAATAAGTATGTGTTCATTAGGGGCTGATGTAATTCTTAACTGTCACCACAAACAGACTTGATATATTCTTGATCTTGAGTTCTTCCCTCAAATGATTAAATAAACAACAACAACACTTGATAGAATTCTGGGATACTTAACCAATTGAATGCTGATCTCCACAACTAACTGAAGAACTTGGTGAACTTGGAGAATAATAAAGTCAACGTGAGCTGAGTGTATGGGTTGCACAGCAGGTATGCTTTGGATGTGACTAAGCACATGTATGTTCTCAACACTCCTCTAAATGCACAAATTTCGACCCAGGTAAATATTTTTTTCATTTGGCTTAATTAAGCCTTGTGCTTGTGATGTTTTGCAGAGAAACAAGATCCCATCCTGAAACCTAGCAGCCACACACTATAGGGTTTCCCTTTGGCAAGGTCAAAAGTCATTACATTTGTTGTTGTGGTGAATTATTATGTTAAGAGTTCTCCACCCTATAAACAAGATAATTTAAAACACATTGATCTAAATTGAAAGCCAAAGTGAAGTAATTCTCTCTAAATGAATTTTGGCCAGTTTCTTTAAAAATATTTGTAAACCTCAATTAGAGTTTTAAACAGAGCTTCTACTTTGCTTAATTTCTTGAAATTATTTAGATATCTCACCAGTAACCTCTCTACCTTTTAACCTATTGTGTTGGTTACATACTCTCTTCTTTCCCACTGCACAAATATTTCAAGGGTTTATTTACTCTCCAAAGTTGGGCTATGGCAGTCAGTAATACATTGATGCATACAAAAAGATGAATATTTGGAGTAACAGTAATAATACAAATTGGGATGTATTGTCAATGCAAAATACACATTGGATTTTAAACTTTGCACAGCAAAAATGCAATATCTATTATATTAATCAATATCATTAATATTTTGAATAATGATTATGCATTTAAATGATGACATCTGGTATGTCAGAAGAATTAATATAGCCAGGCAGTGGTGGCACATACCTTTAATGCCAGCATTCAGGGGGCAGAGGTTTCAGTTCTGAAATGTTCTACAATGAAACACTAGTGAAGAAAGCTCTTTGGGCCTTATAACAACACTGGCTTGTACTAGCAAAGTGAGTTGCTATGAACCTATCTACACTTGAGCTATGCCTGGATTTTTTTTACCTCTGATAATACTCTGCCTTTCCCGTGATGAAGGGAGAAACCTGAAAATGTACCGGGAAGTTACTCTATAGAATCTAATGAGATTACAAAAATTAAATTGCTCAATACTAACTTCCTGATATCAGAACTGGAAACAGTCATAAGGAAGTGTTAATAGTTTTGAATGAGATTGTGATGACTACCCCATGTAACTGAGAAGTCTTGTACAATGTTAGCATGATCTCAGTTTAAAAAAATCTTTAATAATCATGAGGAGGAAATCTTACACCATTGGCAAATGTAAAAACACTCTGTTGTCTCCTCCTTTTGGGGTACTCATGGCCTCATTGGTAATCTTGGCTGCATTCCTGATTAATACCTGTTTAAAACATGGAAAAGAGTGTGACCATTTTTATTCTGAAAAATTGTCATCGCCAACATGGAAGTACTTACTATCTTCCGTGTAGAGCATTGAGGACATTTTTATTTGCTACCTAATACAAAACATAGTGTCTTTCAATACTGGTACTGGAAGGAAATCTATATGAATATGCAGAACTATGAAAATAGAAGCTGAGATGATTCCATCTCCTTATAGTTCACCATTGTGCCTGGAACATAGTAGGTGTTAAAACAAAATGATAAAAGAAGAAAAGGGTGCAAAAGCCTATCTGTGCTTCCTGTCTGTGACTGTTAAGTGTGCCAGTGGATGGAGAAGGTGAGGTAGATGGTTGGAGAGCCTGGAGGAGAATCTCTAGGTCCCTGGTCTGTTCTCATATGTACATGAGCTCTGGCTAAGCCTGTTGTCATTCTCATTAATGTTCCCTTTCCTTGCCAAATGCAATGCTCATTTAAATAAGCAAATGTTTCAACAAGAATTTCTCAAGACTAAATTTTTTTGGCAATGTTCTAGATATTCAATCCAGATGACACTTTCTTACGCTTAGGTGCACATGGGAATAAGTAGCTAAACAAAGTGTGTTTATCCCTCACTTCGGGGACACAGAGTGTATTGTTCTTTACATGCTTGTTTGGCTTTGGTCTCATTATCACTATCTTCGTCACATTGAATATGAAAGTCTCATAGGTTTATTTCATTTTTCTTCTCATTAAAGAAATCTGAATGGGAGTTTTTTAATTACAAAATGAATCTATATTCTTATATTTATGGTTGTGAGCCTAGCCTTTAACGGCTGAGCCATCTCTCCAGCCCGAATCTATATTCTTAAAGATGATTCTTCAAAAAACATTAGGTTAGACAACATATACTAGATCTTGTGTTCTTCATCCTTAGCATCCATTTTTCTATTTCTCTGTGTGCTTTCCACTATACTTCTGAGGCCACAAAGTAATTTTTTTCAATGAATTTATTGTCTAATCTTTTTCACAAATATCTATTGTGATTCTAGGTTGTATCATCAGGCACTATGATATCTTAAGGACATAGATATGATCAGTTTTAATTCTAGAGAGACATCAGAAAAGAGTCATATTGGCTAAGATAAAAGGCACAGATGACAGCCTATGCTGAAGAGGATGAGGATCAAGGGGAACACTCCTCCATTGTTGGTGGGAGTGTAAGTTTGTTCAGCCACTTTGGAATGCAATATGGCGGTTTCTCAGACAATTGAGAATCAATCTCCCCAAGGACCCAGCAATACCCTTCTGGGTGTATACCCTAAAGAGGCACATTCACACTCCAAAGGTATTAGCTCAACTATGTTCATAGCAGCATTATTTGTAATAGCAAGAACCTGGAAACAACCTAGATGTCTCTCAACTGAAGAATGGATTAACAAACTGTGGTACATCTACACAATGGAATACTACTCAGCAGTAAGAAAAAATGATATCCTAAAATTTGTAGGCAAATGGATGGACTTGGAGAATATTCTCCTGAGCTAGGTATCACAAACTCAGAAAGATAATCAGGGGGTGTACTCGCTCATTAGTGGTCTCTAAACAAACAAACAAGAAAAAAGCCAAGCATGCCCAAGCTGCAAACCACAACCACTGAACAGCTTGGGATCAGAAACACCCTGGACTGACTCTTTGGATCCCACTCCACCTAGAAGAACATCTGACTCACTCTTGAGGGGGGGGGACAAAACTGGATCTGTCAGGAGTGGAGACTGAACTAAGCAATATTGGGTCAGTGGAACCATGGGACTGTCTGCTGCCTGCCCAGGGAGGGGATGGGGAGTTGTGGAGAAGAAAAAATGACCTGATGTGGTGGGAGGGGGAAGGGACCTTGAATAATGATATACAGGGATAGAAAGCGTGACTTCTTTGTTAATAATAATAATAAGTATACAGAAAAAAGAGAAAAGAGTCATAATTTGATATAAGTGATGCATGTAAGGACCAGAGTAAGCTGGGATACTGTTACAAAAGAATGTTTTGGTTTTATAGAGTAGTCTTGATTTTTCATCTTTTCAAAGAAAAGACAGATCCCAACCTAGAATTATTAAATTTTTATTTGACTATGGATTTCAGAATGACATTCTTCCCCTCTTCTTCTGTTTCTACCTTCTAAGGGAGAGGCTGAGGGAGGGAAGGAGATACCCTTGAACCAGGGTAGTTATCTTTCTTTCTTTTTCTTCACAGAATCTACCCAGTTTTCAGATTATCTACAATATTTGACCATCAGTGGAAATACTGAGACATGAGGAAAGGTAAAGGCAGAAGCAGGCAATTCCTAATGGCCAAGAGTGGTATCAAAATCTTGGAAAGTTTGTACATTCATTTTCATTTTGATAAGAATTTTCTTTCTTCCACTTAAATTAGATGAGTACCAATTCTAGGTTATAGTTAGCAGGGAAAACATGAGTGTATTTGATGTTTTCACACATTTAGTGTATGTTCTAAAGAAGTCTTCTTGTGTATCTCTAAAAAGAGAGCAATTACATTTTAGGCCAGTGGCACAATGGATGTGTCTGACCACGGATCAGAAGAGACCAAATACTTAAAGACATATCAAGATCTTTAAATGCTTTAGTGAAAAGAAGAAGGTTTCAGAGTGGACATCTGGTCTACAAGCTCCTCAGCCCATTAGCACATACCATCAAAGTACAGGAGAGAGACACAGTAGGTTCTTTGCTCATGCTACCTCAGAGTGTGGTGGACTGTGGGCTCCGCCCCACATCACCCACTGGACGTAATCCAAAACACTGAGGAAGATTTTAAAACGTAAGCACACTGCTAAGGGGGCACTTAGTACCATTGAGAAGAGTAGTCAGGGCTGGTGTTTTCTAAAGATGTTTGGAAGCACAGGTGAATTTAAATTTCAAGGTTAGATATGGAGCAGAAAGTGGGAGAACAAGAAAATCTTGAACTAGGCTGGGCTTGGGGACAGGGTGGGAGAGGGGGCAATCTAATAGATTGTTTCCTTTCTTAACCTTATTGCACACCACCGGTAGCCTAAAAAGCCATGGCATCTAGATGGACTAAAAAGAAGTCCACATCATCTTCTTTCCACAAAGGGAATTACCTTTCTCAAACACTGGAGTGCAGTGAAAAGCTTTTCCTGGAGACTCAGAACTCTAACCTAGCTCTTCAGAGTTTGTGTTGGAATCACAGTGGCTAAGCTGTGTTTGCCCAAACCCATAAACTTCAGAATTTATTTAGTTATTCATTCATTTATTATCATTATTTAAGAAAACTTTTAATTTCATTTTACATATCAACCACAGATACCGCTCTCATTCCCCTCCCACTTCTGCTCTGCCTTTCCCCCATCCCCTTTTTAGAAAAGGTACTCCCATGGGGAGTCAGCAAAGCCCGGTATGTTCAGTTGAGGCAGGTCCAGGCCCCTCCCCGCTGCATCAAGGCTGTCCAAGGTGTCTTTCCATAGGTAATAGGCTCCAAAAAGCCAGCTCATGCACCAGGGATAGATCTTGATCTCAATGCCAAGGGACTCTTAAGCAGACCAAGCTACACAACTGTCTCCCTTATGCAGAGCGCCTAGTCCAGTCCCACACAGGTGCTACAGCTATTGATGCTGAGTTGCCACTAGCTTGGTTTGGTTGTCTCTGTTGATTTCCCCATCATGATTTTGAGCCACCCTCTCTCCCACCCTGCTCATATAATCCATCTTCTCTCTCTTCAGTTGGACTCCTAGAGCTTGGCCTGGTGCTTGGCTGTGGGTTTCTGCATCTGCATCCATCAGTTACTGGATGAAGGCTCTGTGATGACATTTGGGGTATTTACCAATCTGACTACCAGAGTAGGCTAGCTTAGGCATCCTCTTCACTATTGCTAGTAGTCAAAGCTGGGGTCATCCTTGTAAATTCCTGGGAACGTCTTTAGCACCAGGTTTTTCCCTAACCTCATGATATCTTCCTTTATCAAGATATCTCTTTCATTTCTCTCCCACTCGGTCCCTGTTCCAGCCGGACCATTTTGTTTCCTCATGTTCTCATCCCCTATTACTTCCTCCCTCTCAATCCCCTCACCCCCAGTTTACTCTGGAGATCTCATCTATTTCCTTTTCACAGGGCTATCTATGCATCCCTCTTAGAATCCTCCTTGTTAGCTAGCTTCTCTGGAGTTGTAGTCTGATTATCCTCTGCTTTACACCTAGTATCTACTTACGAGTGAGTTCATGCCATGTTTGTCTTTCTGGATCTGGGTTGCCTCATTCAGGATGATATTTTTTAAGTTCTATCTATTTGACTACAAATTTCATGATGTCATTATTTTTCTGCTTAGTGATATTCCATTGTGTAAATGTACCACATTTTCTTTATGCATTCTTCAGTTGAGGGGCATCTAGGTTGTTTCTAGGTTCTGGCTGTTACAAATAATACTGTTGTGAGTATAGCTGAGAAAGTGTCCTTGTGGTATGATTGATCATCCCTTGGGTGTATGCTTGAATGGTATCATCCGGTCTTGAAGTAGACTGATGCTTAATTTTCTGAGAACTCTCCATACTGACTTCCCAGAGTGGTTGTACAAGTTTGTACTCCCATCAGCAGTGGAGGAATGTTCCCTTTGCTCAACATCATCACTGTTTTTGATCTTAGCCATTCTGACAGGTGTAAGATCTCAGAGTTGTTTTGATTTGTATTTCCCTGATGACTGAGGATGTTGAACAGTTTTTTAAATGTCTTTTGATTATTGAGATTCTTCTATTGAAAATTCTCTATTTAGCTCTGTAGCCCATTTTTTAATTGGGTCATTTGGTATTTTGATGTCTAGGTTCTTGAGTTCTTTATGTATTTTGGAGATTGGCCCTTTGTCAGATGTGGAGTCGGTGAAGATATTTTCCCATTCTGTAGGTTGTCACTTTATCTTCTTGACCATGTCCTTTGATGTATAGAAGGTTCTCAGTTTCAGGAGGTCTCTGTTATTAATTGTTGCTCTCAGTGTCCATGCTACTGGTATTATATTTAGGAAGCAGTCTTCTGTGACAATGCATTCAAGTCTATTTCCTACTTTATCCTCTATCAGGTTCAGTAGAACTGGATTTATGTTAAAATCTTAGATCCACTTGTACTGAGTTTTGTGTATGCTGATAGATATGGATCTATTTTCAATCTTCTACATATTGACATCCAGTTATGCCAGCACCAGTGAGATAACCCTGACCCAGAAAGACAAATATAGTATGTACTCACTCATAAGTCGACGCTAGTTGTATCTTTCTAGGCCTAGTTGATTGCACTTAACCTTGGGGTTGACAGTCCCATTCATGTTGTAAGTGATTCAATTTCATCATTTTTATGGTTTGTAGTAATTAGTTTCTGACCCAGCCTTTCCAGTCTAGCCCTCAGGACCCGCTCGCAGCCCACCACTTAGCCCCAAATAATCACACAAAGACTTAAATTAATTACATGCTGTTCAGCCTATGGGTCTGGCATATTTCTAGCTAGCTCATGTATCTTAACTTAACCCATATCCATGAATCTGTCTTGCCACATGGCCCATGGCTTACCTGTGTTTCTTTTACGTGTTGATTCTTAAATGGCTGGTCTCTCTCTGACTCCACCCTCCTTTTTTTTTTTATGCTCGGATTTCCCACCTACTTCTAAGATGCCTTGACATAGGCCAGAACAGTTTCTTTATTATCCAATGATAATTCACAGTATGCAGAAAGACATCCTATATCAATATGGTTCAATGGTATTCCACATGTGGACTTATATCACATTTCTCTCTTTTATATCTTTTATTTTCAAGATTATGATACAATTACATAATTTTCTCCCTCTCTTTCCTCCCTCTAAACCTTCCCATATACCCATCCTTGTTGCATTTAAAATTTATGGCATTTTTTTATTGATTGCTCTTATTCATACACATATACATGTATACACACATATTCCTAAATATAAATTGCTTATATAATGTTACCCGTATGTATGAATTAAGGGCTAGTTGATATTGAATAACAGATTTGTGTTCTTTCCTAGGAAAGACTACTTCTCATTGTCTCAGGATCCCATAGTTCCCTGTAGGTCTTTGTGTAGGGTTGAGGCCACATGGGCTTTTTCTTTTTTTAAAGATTTATTTATTTATTATGTACACAGTACCAGACGTTATCATAGATGGTTGTGAGCCACCATGTTGTTGCTGGGAATTGAACTCAGGACCTCTGGAAGAATAATCAGCGTTCTTAACCTCTGAGCCATGTCTCCAGCCCCACATGGGCTTTTTTTTTATTTTTAAATATATTATTTATTAATGCTAAAACATTAAACTCTGAAAACATTAAAACTCTAAAAACATTAAAACTCTAAAAACATTACACTAAATGAAATACATCAGTTACATAGAACTACATATTTTTTTTTATTTAAAAAAATGGTTTAAGTAATTTTTTTTCTTTTTTTCTTCTTTATTTATTTTGTATTTATCAAAAAAGTAAAATGAATTTAAAATGCTGAAAAGTTAACAATATTTATAAAGAAGATAAAAATCATAAACATGACTTATCAAGGGTGATAATGCAAATAAGTTTGCTACACATAAAAATACTAACCCTAACCCTAGCCCTAATCCTAACCCTGTGTATCCTTATTCAATGTCCTTCCCCCTTCCTCCACATCAGGTCATTTTTCTTCACCACAACTCCCCATCCCCTCCCTGGGCAGGCAGCAGACAGTCACTCAAAATTGTCTCCAGAATAAACTCTTATTTTCTTTGAAAAAAAAAAAAAGAAAAAATGATATCCTAAAATTTGCAGGCAAATGGATGGACTTGGAGAATATCCTCCTGAGCGAGGTATCACAAACTCAGAAAGATAAGCAGACGATGTACTCACTCATTAGTGATCTCTAAACAAACAAACAAGGTAAAAACCA